>JAWZYV010005128.1:0-10846 GCA_038373885.1 Cheiracanthium punctorium | reverse complement strand
CAATATCTACAGGGTTAAGAAAGTTTTAAGGTAGAGGGCGCTTGGGTAATCACGTGATTTTTTTTAAGAACCAGTATGAAGACATTTTAGTTAGATAAAGTGGCCAGGTGTGTGTGTTGCGAGACTACCTTTACACTGTGTGCGCCTATACTCCAGACGTATGTTTTAATTGATTTTTCGCCGAGTTTCTAAAATGTCTTTGCTTGAATCGATCGAAAATAACTTTAACATTGAATACACTCCCGAGTTTTATAAAATGATGCTGATGTGTTGCTGCAAGAAATAATACAATTGCCTTTAGATGTAAAGCCTCTGCAAAGTATTGAAAAAAAAAATTTCCCCCGAGTTTTATACTAAAAGTGATGTTGATGTGCTACAGCAAGAATTGTTTCAATTACCCCTGCAAAGTAGTGAAAAGAAAATTTCCTCGACCCGTATAGTAAATTTCCTCGACCCATCACTTTAGCTGATGAAGGAATCAATTACAGTTTACCTGGAGCAACAGTCTCTGTTTACTCTTATACCCATTTTGCAAAAAATACGTGAAGATCTACAGAAAGTGACAAATTATGAATTTAATATGGTACAAGTGAACTTTGGCTCTGAAGAACAACCTAAAATTGAAGACGGTAACTACGAAGATTTTAATCTGGACATATGATCAGGTGTATGCATTCTAAGTTTTGGATCTAAACGAACTTTGGATTTTAAACCAGCGAACTGTGAAAACACTACCATTAAATTAGAACATGGTTCAATGTGTAAGATATATCCCCCAACCAACAAAGTTTAAAGCATGGTATTCCTTCTGAACCTTATGTGACAGACCCGCACATTAACCTAACATTTGCCAAAATGTACATTTATGAGCCTTCCCGAAAAGGGCAAAGTTGGACGATTGGATGGACAATCTTTACCATAGCTTATATGCTTCTGTAAATGGTACATGGCACTTGGAAAGACTTATCTACGTTTCACTTCACGATGAAAGAACTGACTTGAAGATTCATATTAGACAATTTATTCAGAACGCCCAATTAGACTATATACCAACCGGTCAGGGAGTCGTGATGAACCCTTCCACATGGATCGAATTTATTGTAAAACTATTAGATTTTAATATAGGTCATAACAATAGCTCTTTTATTTGTAATAATCAATTATCTGTATTTAATGATGATGGAAAATGCATCTTACAACAAATTTACAAAACCGGCGATTCATTTACGTTAAATCCAATTTCTTTAACACTTTTAAATGACCAAGTATTAAAACTTTGTGAAATGAGAAATGAAATATTGGAATACATTTTAAAAACGCTATATACGACGACCCTACCTCATTTAATTTTAAAATTAAAGCCGCAAAAATGTAACCGTGAACCCCATTGTAATTATGATGAGGCTAAACAACAATTAATGGATATAGTACATCAGGAAAATTTTAAAAACATAGGATGGGTTCAGGATCATCCTTCACAAAGGATACATGCTTGTTCGAATAGAACACATGTTGATGAGAGAGAAGGTCTTATAAGTAGTGTGGCGGATGTCAGTCCGTACAGTTTATGTTATCGTGGCGGTTCAGTGGTATAAATTCTATATTTCAATGATAATCCAAATCAGGTCTAATATAATTATATACAATTTATTTATAAAATTCTTATGTACAGTTTACACGTTCAAAATAACAGATTCAATCTAATGCCCTTTTTGGGCCCCCAAGCAGAAATCGGTCTGCTCCTCTACGAATCTGTTCGAAGTGTGTGGGAGTTTTTCACGGTCACCCAGGGGGGAAAGAACCGCGTGACGTCATAGCGCAAGTGGTGCTATATGGGAAGCAAATTGCGTCACACTCCCCACCTGAACTCCTCCAGGAGTTCACATCAATTACACAAATTATCAAAACTAATTCTAAAATTATATCAAAAATCTACAAAATTGTCAAATTACAATCACAAATTATCTCAACACAGTACAAGATACAAATTAAGCTTAAGAATGCACAAGAATAATACAACTAAAATTTAAGAAAAAGTAAATATAAATGGCAAGAAAATATGAGATTTGCAAGAAAATATTAGATCTCAGTGTATACTTAATTTGTTATATTTTAATTTGTTTATTTCTGTTTAGTAGTTACAACTTTGATAATTTTTAAGATCGATATTTAAAACTATTTGCAAGAAGCATGTTTAACAAGTTACTAGCTTGCTATTTGTAAAAAATTCTAAGTCCGTTTTCTTGAAAGAGTAACTGAAATGTACTAAGTTGAACAATACAATGTTTCTAAAAAGACAATTTCATATATCTAGCACTTCAGAAAAAATGTATCAAGTTCTTAACATTCGAAAAATACCAAAGTTCGTCACTTCTATAAAATTTTCTAAGTACAGATCTGTTAGTTTATTTCAAGAACATATTCAACGACTTTCAGAACATAAAATATACCAATGTGCAAAACTTCTAAAAGAAAAAAAGTACAACTTACAATCTATTAATGCAGTTTACTAAGTATTTTGTAAAATCCTTTACTTGATAATTCTGAAAAATAGTCTAAGTCCCTCACTTTGTACAGAAATAAATTATATTACTTTTAATTAGTTAAGGTTTACATAAAGATAAGTTTATACATCTATGATAAAATAACTGATTATTTCTGTACCAAATTTAAATCCATTTTATCAAAAACATGTTAAGCATACTACTTCTACGAAATTTACAAAGTTCTAATAGCTAAGTTCCTTTCGAGAAATAATTTCATAACTTATGAGAACTCATAAACGTATACAAATAGAAAGTATACTTAGTTTGAACAAGTAAGATGTATAAAAGTAAGAGCATATTTATTTAAAATTTGTAAGCATAACCATCAAAATCAGTAAAATATGTAACATGTGCACTTAGTTGATATTTCTTATATTCAAGCCCATTACTTAATAAAATTACAAAAATATGCTAAGTTAATTCTCTGATGTTTTAAAAACATAGTGTCTGATTTAAAATATTCTGTTACATCAAGTAAAATGTGGTAAGATCTTTACATTAAAGAACACCTAGAAAATCTTTAATTAAAAATACTAAGTTTCTTTATCTCACTTAACTTTATTTTTGAAAAACCTGTAAAATCGATTAAGTTATAAAATTACGGAAACTGACTTTTTTAGCTAAGTTCATTTTATAAAAAATTAGTACTTTGTGAATTCTCATGTAACACAATTTACCTATCACACTTAAGTTTATGATTTTAATCAAAAAATTTTATTTCTATGCAGTAGATTAATGTTTCCATAATACATGCTTCAATAAATTTGTAACTTTTTACCTTGTAGTGTATAAAAGATAAGTATAAAACGAGAACCTAAAATCTTGACCAAGTATGTTAACTTTACCACTTTTTGCTGCAGTAAAATTTCATAGATTTTTATTTTGCAAGTAATCAACACACACATACACATGAAGAAAACACAGAAAATTTTTCATATTTAAACTTATTTATTTACAAAAATATATTTTAAATTACACAAACTATTTACACAATTAAGAAAATAATAACTTTTCAATGAGTATTCTGTAATTAAGCATGCATAAGTCAGTAAAATCTTACTGTTGTAGAAGCAAACATATCTTTTCTACATAATCACAATTGTTTTAATTTATTTTTTACAATTGCAATACTAGTTATACACCAATAACATTACATAATTACACATGTTTTGCCATCCTTGGAATTAGCAAAATCTGAAAACGGTTGAAAAAATGTATTAAATAGCACATTTTGAAGATACTTCATATAGTCTTCAAAGAAAATGTTTGAAAAAAATTCTCCGTCATAATGACAAGTACATTTGTTCTCGCATATCTCTCTTGCAATATACGACATGTCAACCATAAACCATGCTTTACTACTGACGCAATTTGCTTCCCATATAGTGCCACTTGCGCTATGACGTCACGCGGTTCTTTCCCCCCTGGGTGACCGTGAAAAACTCCCACACACTTCGAACAGATTCGTAGAGGAGCAGACCGATTTCTGCTTGGGGGGCCAAAAAGGGCATTAGATTGAATCTGTTATTTTGAACGTGTAAACTGTACATAGGAATTTTGTAAATAAATTGTATATAATTATATTAGACCTGATTTGGATTATTATTGAAAAATAGAATTTATACCACTGAACCGCCACGATAACATAAACTGTACGGGCTTACATCCGCCACAATGGTGCACACGGACCGGGAAAGTGTGCAACGGGAATTGAATGGATAAGGTGAATATTGAAGTACTTAATATTTTGGAATTAGCACAATCCAGTGTACGAAAACGGCTCAAGGTAGGATTTTTCGTTTATTTTTATGAAAAATGGCTGACGAACTATTGAAACTAAAAGCGAAACGAAAAGTATTAAGAACGGCAGTTTCGAAACATCTTAAGAACATTGAAACTGAATTTGAAAAAGAGGTTGCCGATTCTTCACTTCTTGAAGAATATTTAGAACTATTAACTAGTAAATCGGATGAGTTAAAAGTTATTGATGCGGCAATTGAACCGCTCTTAGAATCAAAATATTTTGAAGCTGAAATTACAGCTAGTGAAGAATACAATGAAAAGGTTTTATTATGGAAATTTAAATTAAATAGAAAGTTGAACAAAAGCAAAAAAGTTGAGGTTAACTTAACTAAAAATGACGATTCAGAAATAAAACCTGAACAGAAACGAGTTCGTCTGCCAGAATTAACCATTCCAAAATTTTATGGTGATTACTTAAAATGGAATGAATTTTATAATTCATGTAAAGTATTAATTGATGACAATGACTCTTTAAGTGAAACTGAAAAATTTCAATATTTGCGTTCGTTCCTTGGAGGAGCGGCTTTAAACGCAATTGAAGGTTTCGATATTTCAGACAACAATTATGATGAAGTGATTAAATTGTTAGAAAACAGATTTGGTAAGCGAGAAATAATCATCAACACGCATATGAATAAATTATTGAATTTGAGTCCAGTTTAAAAATCGAGTGATGTATCGAAACTTAGAAAACTATACGACGCCATCGAAACACATGTACGCAGCTTAAATTCTTTTAATGTAAAACCAGAATAATACAGTAATATGTTTATACCAGTTCTATTTAAAATACTTCCATCAGATTTAACGCTTGAATTTAACAGACAAAAACCTAACTTTTCTACTATGAATAGTGTGGAAGCACTGTTAAAATTCTTTCATACTGAAGTTTTATCTAGAGAAATGGACGCCTTACTCGTTCCCCCCTCTTCAGTCCAGAGAGAAAATCACGGGCGACTGGCGTCTAAACAAAGTCATAATTTAAGTTCCGCGGTGCAGCTTTTGACACCTTCAAGTGGATACAATTCGCAAACCGCTAACGATAATCTCTGCGTGTTCTGTAAAAAATCAAAACATACTGGAATTTGCGAATCTTTCTTGGTTCAGGAAAAACGAAATATTATATTTCGAGAAGGTAGATGTATGCTCTGCTTAAAGCGAAAACATAGAAAATATGACTGCAGATCAAAACAACAATCCTGTCCTCGTTGCAAAAAAAGACATAATTTAGAGATCTGTTTTGACTTAGAGAAAAAAGGCAGAGAGAAAAATAATAATGCAAGCTCGTGCGAAGAGGCGAGTAAGGGGAATGCAGTTGCTGAGAGTTCAAGCGGGAATGAAAATACGCAAATCTTTACGGGTGTTTCACACACTAGTTCGGCATCTATTTTGCTTCAGACGTGCAGTGTTGTCATTAAGGGAAAACGTCGTTCAATGCGGGGAAGAATTTTACTCGATTGCGGCTCAATGAGATCCTTTGTAAACAAAGAAATTTCGCACAAATTAAATCTTCCAGTAGTTAGAAAAGAGACTTTATCAGTCTACAGTTTCGGCAATGAACAGCCCATTCAAAACACGTTTGATGTTGTAAAGGTAAAATTAGAAAATAGGCGAGATAATGAATCTAATATCGAAATTGAAGCCCTCGTAACAGACCGTGTAACGGGTACGGAAATTCCACCCGCTGACTTGAAATCGGAAATTATACTCTCAAAATTAAAAAACTTAAAACTGGCCGATTCCTTTGAATCTGAAGGGCGTATTGACCTCTTGATTGGCAGTGATTATTATTACAACATAGTTAGTGGAAATTTGAAAAGAATAAACGAAAATCTCGTAGCGACAGAAACAATGTTTGGCTGGTGTATACAGGGAAAAACTGATAACACTCCAGGATCTACGGTTGCGTTAAACGTAATGGTTGAAGAAAAATTTATTTAGGACCAGATACAAAAATTTTGGACTCTTGAAGGTTTGGGGATCCATCCAGAAAACGAAATCGTTGATTCTTCGGACGATAATGTTTTACACAAATTTGAATCGGAAATTAAATATGAAAATTCTCGATATAAGGTTAAATTACCCTGGAAACCAAACACAAAGCATCTTTTAGAAAGTAACAAAGATGTGTTGCTCTAAAAAGATTTCAGAAATTAAACAACACATTTAAGATTGATAACACTTTATTTGACCAGTATAAAGAAGTTTTAAAAGACTATGAGCTGAAGAATATTATAGAGCCTGTTCCAGAAAATGAACAAAATAATAACACCACATTTTATTTGCCTCACAGGGCCGTAATTAGAAGCGACAGAAAAACTAGCAAATTGAGAATAGTTTTTGATGCTTCGGCTCATAAACGAAATACGCTTTCTCTTACCGATTGCTTGTACACAGGTCCATACTTATATCCAGATATATTTGAATTACTGATAAAATTTAGGCAAAATTTAATAGCCTTTACGGCTGACATTAAGCAAGCATTTTTACAGTTCGAACTAAATGAAGAAGACAGGAACGTTACACGATTCTATTGGAAAGATAATCCCTTTGATAATGATGAAAATTTAAAAAATGTTCCGATTCACAAGAGTTTTATTCGGGGTAAAATCAAGTCCATTTTTACTCGCCGCTACTATTAAACACCACCTTAAGAGGTACACAGAAACCCATCCAGAAACATTCGAAATCCTGAGCAACAGTGTTTATGTAGACGACGTCATTAGTGGTCAACCGGACGTAGAACGCGCGTTCAAAACATCACTTGATTGCATTAGCATTTTCAAAGACGCGGGAATGACTCTGCATAAATGGCAAAGAAATTCGAAAACACTTGGAAATTTGTGGGTTAAGGAAGGTATCACTACGAATGAAACTCCGAAGGATTTTGAGGAAGTGAAGCCTCCCTTCAAGGTATTAGGAATCGCTTGGGATAGTGCAGAAGACGTTTTGTACTTCGACATTGACAACTCGGTGACATTTCTGTCTAAAAGGAAAAACACCAAACGTTTTCTTCTACAAGTTATTGGCAGAATTTTCGATCCCGTGGGTTTCTTGGGACCTTTCATTTTGAGAGCAAACTGTATAATGCAAGAGATTTGGTCTTCTAAAATCGACTGGGATGATGAGCTACCGTCTGATCTGAGTTTTAAATGGAAAGCTTGGTATGAAGAAATTGATGAACTGAATCATCGCAGAATCCCGCGTTATTATTTAGGAGGAATTACAGAAGCTGATGTAAAAGAAATAGAGCTTCATAGCTTTTCAGATTCTAGCTTAAAAGCTTACGGCTGTGTAGTATATTTGAGAATTATTTTGAAGAATGACACTTTCCAAACAGTATTTGTTGCCTCCAAGAGTAGAGTTGCCCCTCTAAAATCTCTTACTCTTCCAAGATTGGAGCTTTTAGGAGCACTCCTGGCCGCTAGATTGAGTATCAAGATCGTAAAATGTTTGAAATATAAAGTAACCCCCTTTTATTGGACGGATTCACAAATAACCTATTTTTGGGTTAGTGGAAATTCCGAAAGATTCAAGCCTTTTCTCAAAAATAGAGTTCAAGAAGTACAGAAACTAACTGAAAGCAGCAACTGGCGTTATTGCCCTGGGAAAGATAACCCCGCTGACCTTATATCACGAGGAACTACAGTTAGTAATTTGAGGAATTGCCAACTTTGGTGGCACGGACCAGCTTGGCTTTTGCAGTCTTCTGAATTTTGGCCCTCTGGCAAAGTCGACGTTATAAAAGAAGAAAATTTGGAGTACAAAAAGAAATTTGCTCATTTTCAACAATATGAATGTGTCGTAAAAGAAAAAGACGAATTATTCGATATTTCCAAATATAGCAGTCTCATGAAAGTAATAAGGATTACAGCATGGGTGAGAAGATTCGTTATGAACCTTAAATGTCCTGTGAAAAATCGTGATCCTTTAGCTGCTGAGGAAATTATTGATGCGGAAAAATTTAGGATCCAAAATGAACAGAGACACCTTTTCAAAGAAGAGTATGAAATACTTAAGAGCAAAAATTCCATAAAAAGAAGTTCCTCTATTTAATTACATGCCTTATCTAGACGGAAACGAACTGCTTCGATTAGGAGGCAGGCTTGAATTTTGTGATTTGTCCATGAATGAAAAACATCCAATTATTTTTCCCAGAAATTCTTGGTTGACAACTTTGATAGTGCGCCAAGAACACGATAAAGTCATGCATGGAGGAGTAGCCAGTGTTCTAACAAAAGTTCGATCAAATTACTGGATACCCAAAGGACGACAGTTTATCAAAAAGATTATCAAGAGTTGCATTGTCTGTCAAAAATATCTCTCCAAACCTGGTGATCAACTTACAGGTCCATTACCAGGTGATCGAATCCACCAGACTCCTGTATTCTCTGTTTGTGGTCTTGAATTCACGGGTCCCCTTTATGTGAAACATTCTGCAGAATTGAAAAAATCGTACATTGTTTTGTTTACATGCGCTGTCTCGAGAGCGCTGCACTAAGAATTAGTTTCTGATATGACAACCGATTCCTTCCTGCTTGCCTTTCGGAGATTCCTAGCAAGAAGAGGAAACTGTAGAATAATATATAGCGACAATTCTAAGACATTCAAAAAAGCGAAAAAGGAAATTGAAAATTTGACGACTTTCTTATCCAACAGCTCAGATAAAGACTATGTCGCTAAGGAAAGAATTTTATGGTAGAATATAGTAGAAAGATCCCCATGGTGGGGAGGATTTTATGAGCGTTTAGTTAAATCCGTCAAAGAGTGTCTACGCAAGGTTCTCGGGAAAGCACTCCTGAACTTTGAGGAAATGTCGACTGTGCTTGCTGAGGTAGAAGCGGTGCTCAATCTTCGTCCATTGAGTTATGTGTATGGTGAGAATGATGAGCCAGGCCCTCTCACGCCCATACACTTTTTGAATTTCGGTCAAAACCAACCGACCTATCGAGTTACATTTGCCCAGATCATCGAAAGTGGAGCCGATAAGTCTTCTCTCCTGAAGAGAAGAAAATATCAGATGTTGCTTTTGAAGCAACTGTGGCACCGATGGAAACGACAATATTTGTTAGATCTCAGAACAGCACATTCTGTGAAGAATCCAAGATCACACTCTGAATTCAAAGTAGGTGATGTCGTACTGATCGAAGGCGATGTCAAAAACAAGCTTCTGTGGAAGCTTGGCAGGATAGAAAAGGCCCTACCTGGACGCGACAACAAAATTCGCTGCGATGAACTGAAAACTAGCAGTGGACTAATTAAACGGACAGTACAGCATTTGTATCCTTTTGAACTCTGAAAGCTAAATTTTGCAAAATTGATAACCTAGAACTCTAAAATCTCATATTTTCTTGCCATTTATATTTACTTTTTCTTAAATTTTAGTTGTATTATTCTTGTGCATTCTTAAGCTTAATTTGTATCTTGTATTGTGTTGAGATAATTTGTGATTGTAATTTGACAATTTTGTAGATTTTTGATATAATTTTATAATTAGTTTTGATAATTTGTGTAATTGATGTGAACTCCTGGAGGAGTTCAGGTGGGGAGTGTGACGCAATTTGCTTCCCATATAGCGCCACTTGCGCTGTGATGTCACGCGGTTCTTTCCCCCCTGGGTGACCGTGAAAAACTCCTACACACTTCGAACAGATTCGTAGAGGAGCAGACCGATTTCTGCTTGGGGACCCAAAAAAGGCATTAGATTGAATCTGTTATTTTGAACGTGTAAACAAGTACATAGGAATTTTGTAAATAAATTGTATATAATTATATTAGACCTGATTTGGATTATTATTGAAAAATAGAATTTATACCACTGAACCGCCACGATAACATAAACTGTACGGACTGACATCCGCCACACTACTTATAAGACCCTCTCTCTCATCAACATGTGTTCTATTCGAACAAGCATGTATCCTTTGTGAAGGATGATCCTGAACTCGGCCTATGTTTTTAAAAATTTCCTGATGTACTATATCCATTAATTGTTGTTTAGCCTCATCATAATTACAATGGGGTTCACGGTTACATTTTTGCGGCTTTAATTTTAAAATTAAATGAGGTAGAGTCGTTGTATATAGCGTTTTTAAAATGTATTCCAATATTTCATTTCTCATTTCACAAAGTTTTAATACTTGGTCATTTAAAAGTGTTAAGGAAATTGGATTTAACGTAAATGAATCGCCGGTTTTGTAAATTTGTTGTAAGATGCATTTTCCATCATCATTAAATACAGGTAATTGATTATTACAAATAAAAGAGCTATTGTTATGACCTATATTAAAATCTAATAGTTTTACAATAAATTCGATCCATGTGGAAGGGTTCATCACGACTCCCTGACCGGTTGGCATATAGTCTAATTGGGCGTTCTGAATAAATTGTCTAATATGAATCTTCAAGTCAGTTCTTTCATCGTGAAGTGAAACGTAGATAAGTCTTTCCAAGTGCCATGTACCATTTACAGAAGCATATAAGCTATGGTAAAGATT
>JAWZYV010005127.1:0-17670 GCA_038373885.1 Cheiracanthium punctorium | reverse complement strand
TGCGGCTGACGTTTCGGCGAGATGTCTTCGACAATTAATCTTTCCACTTTTTCAGGCTGAAAAAAATAAAATGGACAGCACTGAATCTGTCGAAAAAAGAAACAGAACAAGATAAATTACTCGAAACACCTTCCATCCTGTTTGCGGTTATACTGACTGCTGCATGGGTAACCAAATAATTTTCGCTGTCTTATGAAAGACTAGCTGAAGTATCCGTCGTTGACGGGTAAGTACTGAATGCAAATCTATATAAATAAAATTAGACTTTTGTCTGTACATTTCTTGGAATTCAAAAATTTTGCGATTTCTATCCGTTTCAAGCACCCGGGAATCCGATGCGACCCTCAAAAAAAAGTTTGTCTGTCTGTCATTCTGTCATTCTGTCCGTGACGCTTTTTTTTTGTTTAAGCATCACATAAAAACGACTGAAGCAAATGATATGAAATTGGGTGTCATGATAGGTGGTCACTCAACTTAAAACATAGGCGTCGAATTAAAAAAAAAAAATCTTGATTAGATTTTGAAATTTTGCGAAAATCATTTCAAACTGCGTAAATTTGTGTTCGCACATCACGTAATAACTGCAAAGGTGAAAAAATGATATTGGGTGAAATGATAGGTGGTCACTCACCTTAAACTATAAGCATCTAATTAAAAAAAATCCATCAGATTTCGAGATTTTGTGAAAATCGTTTAAAACTGAGTGAATCTTTGGTCCCGTATTACGTAATAACGACTAAAGCGAATGATATGAAATTTGGTCACACGATAGATGGTTGCTCAACATAAACTATAGGAGTCCAATTTTTTAAACATTTTTATTAGATTTTGAGATTTTATGAAAATTCTCTCAAAATACGTTTATATTTCTTCAAACATCACGTAATAACGACTAATACGAATGATACGAAATTGAGTGATATGATGGTAGTTGCTAATCTTAATTTATAGGCGTTGAATTTTAAAAATATTTTGATTACATTTTGAGATTTTTCGAAAATCGTTTTAAAATGCTGAAAATTTGTTCCAGCATCACGAAATAAAGACTGCAGGGAATGAAACGAATTTGGGTGACATGATAGGTTGTCACTCAACTTAAATTCTAGGCTTCCAATTTTTCAAAAATTTTGATTAAATTTTGATTTACAATGCTGACGAAAGTTCTTGCTTTTTGGAAATTTTCATTCACTAACCCGTCGAGGACGGGTACTTCAGCTAGTAATTTCCATAAAGCAAGAACTTTCGTCAGCATTGTAGGAGTACGCACAATGGATGTAGTATGTTGCCAAAGCAAAGAAAGCGAAGTTATAATGTTTATGCATTGTTAAAAATATTACAGACTAAAGAGTCACTAAGTAATATCGTTTCATTCGCTTTAGTCGTAAGAATGGGATGCGCGAACGAATATTGACGCATATTGAAATAATTTTCTCAAAATCTCAAAATCTAATCAATATTTTTGAAAAATTGGAAGCCTAGAATTTAAGTTGAGTGACAACCTATCCTGTCACCCAATTTCGTTTCATTCCTGCAGTCTTTATTTCGTGATGCTGGAACAAAATTTCAGTAATTTAAAACGATTTTCACAAAATCTCAAAATATAATCAAAATATTTAAAAAATTCAACGCATATAAATTAAGATTAGAACTAGCTATCCTATCACCCAATTTCGTATCATTCGTATTAGTCGTTATTACGTCATGCTTGAAGAAATATAAACGTATTTTGAGAGAATATTCACAAAATCTCAAAATCGAATAATTTTTTTTTTTAAAATTGGACTCCTATAGTTTATGTTGAGCAACCATCTATCATGTGGCCAAATTTCATATCTTTTGCTTTAGTCGTTATTGCGTAATGCGTGAACAAAGATTCACTCAGTTTTAAACGATTTTCGCAAAATCTCGAAATCCAATCAAGATTTTTTTTAAAATTTGACGCCTATGTTTTAAGTTGAGTGACCACCCATCATGATACCCAATTTCATTTCAATCGCTTCAGTCGTTTTTACGTGATGCTCGAACACGAATTTACGCAGTTTAAAACGATTTTCGCAAAATCTCAAAATCCAATCAAGATTTTTTTTTTAATTCGACGCCTATGTTTTAAGTTGAGTGACCACCTATCATGACACCCAATTTCATATCATTCGCTTCAGTCATTTTTACGTGATGCTTGAACAAAAAAAGCGTCACGGACAGAATGACAGAACGACAGACAGACAAACTTTTTTTTTTTTTTGAGGGTCGCGCCGGATTCCCAGGTGCTTGAAACGGTTCGAAATCGCTAAATTTTTGAATTCCAAGAAATGTGCTGACAAAAGTCTAATTTTATTTATATAGATATGAATTAGCGGGGATTCACCTTTTATACTACTGCCAGCTGCTTAGCTACCAGGGCCCGATTATGACAAACCGGGGCCTGGGGCAGTAGTCTGAATAGGGCCCCCCCTACGTGTTGTTAATGTGCCTAACCACTACTTTATGTATTTTTTCAGTGTTCAAATTTTTCTGTGTTCTGTGGCACAGCCAGCTGTGCCTGGCAACGGCTGCTCTTTTTTCAGCATTGGGCCATCTATCCAGCTGTTCTCGCATTCCTCCATTTTTCCGCAGATGGCAGTGCTGTTTAAAAAGAATCGTGACCCTTTTTTGACGGGAAATGACGTGCTTAAAAAGTAAAGGATTCCCGTGGAGCTATCTCGACCGCAAGTATTTTTACAGAAACCCAATCCATTCTCCGTGACTGACAACCGTCAAAACGTCAGAGTTTGGGTGTTCCCAGAGCGGGAACACTGCGCGTTAAAGGGTTAATAGCTCTTGTTACCATCCTTTTGAGAAAACACTTCCTCGAAATCATTTTTAACCCTTTGAGGCGCAACCCTTTCCCAATGCTGAAAAAAGGGCAGCCGTTGCCATCGCTCGACTGAACGACCCGCAAGAGGGCGGACGATCGAAACGTTCATCGCGTGCCACAGATCTAGAGGCCCTTTTTTGACGACAGCTGGCTGTGCCCGCGCACAGCCAGCTGTTAACCACGCGATGAACGTTTCGATCGTCCGCCCTCTTGCCGGTCGTTCAGTCGAGCGATGGCAACGGCTGCCCTGTTTTCAGCATGGGGCAATCTATCCGGCTGTTCTCGCATTCTTCCATTTTTCGGCAGATGTCAGTGGTGTTAAAAATAATCGCCACCGTTTTTTGTACGGGAAATGACGTGCCTAAAAAAGTAAAGGATTCTCGTGGAGCTCTGTCACCCGCCACTCTTTTGATAGAAATCCAATCTATTCTTCGTGACTGGCAACAAACAGTCAAAACGTCCGAGTTGGGTGTTCCCAGAGCGGGATCACTGCGCGTTAAAGGGTTAATAAAAAAAAGAAAATTACCCTTTTAGCGGCGAAGAGCATGGCCGTTTTCCCTCCCATGCTGTGACCTATGAGTACAGCTTTCTCGGCTCGGATGCCGTCCATGAACTCCAGAAGGTCGTCTTGCATCACGCCGTAACCGAGGGCGTCGCTCCAGCCGCTGTCGCCGTGGTTCCTGGCGTCGTAAGCGTAAGCCTAGAAAGTACATTAGGACAAGAAAAAGTTAATAGGTGAAGAGGAAAGATTTTTGTAAAATGGCCCCATTTATAGCTCCAACTCAATTTCCGCCATTCCGGAAAAGGACGGTCTATAGGCCGAAGAATTCCATTTTGTAGCCCTGATTTAAAAAATCTGGAGTCACTCCACTCGTCATTCCGAACACTTACGATTAAGATCATGACCAAGCATTGAAATCAATTTGAATCGATGAATCATTCAAACATATGTGCCCAATTGGAGCTCATCAAGTATTTCTCCCCATAGGCCATGATGTAAAAGAAATCTGGGTCGTAGCCCTGTCGAAAGCCTATAAGTCCTGTACACACCCAAATCAATACCGGTCTTACGGCGGTAGTTTATAATATGTACACCCAATTTCAGCTCCATCGAATGCATCGATTAAACGCTAGTCCACTTTCCCGAATTTCTCCCCATAGGCCATGATGTAAAAGAAATCTTTGGCCGTAATGTATTTATTTTTTTGTAGCCTATACACGCTAAAATCAGTACCGATCGTACGGGAGTGGTCTGTAATATATGTACCAAATTTGAGCTCAATCGAATGCACCGCTTTGGAGCTACCATGTTTGCACACACACACACACACACACACCACCGTAAAAAAGCAGGAATGAATTTAGAATACTTCAAAACGCGTACATGTACATTGAAACCTCATAGTCAATATTTTTTTCATTCAATTCCTACTATTAGGTCACACTCTCCCTATATATATCTTGTTCAAATTTTCAATCGTTAACAAAATACTTTTTAATGACTATGTCATTTTATCTCTCAGCACCCTTTATTGAAAAATGTGTCCCAAAAATGCGACATAAAAGTATGCGACATAATTTTACATGTATTTAAATACTATTAGTTCACAACAGCTTGAATCTATTGTTACACTATTTCGTAAGCTGTAGAATAGGCTTCCCATGTACTTTTTACATATATTTAAATACTACAGTAAAATCCCTCTATAACGATATTTTGGGGGGTCAAAATAATAGATCGTTGTAAAGAGAATTATCGTTATAGAGAGAATCGACATTGGAACGAAAAGATTTTTGATTTTTGTTCTTCATATATCCCATACCCTGCAGTGTCACCAGAAAGTGTTCTGTTTTCATTCAGCACACCCTCGCAAGCAGAGGCGTAGCCAAGGGGGGGGGGGGGTTAGGGGGGTCATAACCCCCCATGAGGAATTTTTGACACATGTATGCATATATGTGAGTTGCAGTAGTCGTAACCCCCCCCCCCATGAAAAATTTCTGGCTACACCCCTGCTCGCAAGTAATATATAATAAATGAAAGGAGAAAAACGTGTTTATAGTTTTCAGTAATTTTAACAAAACTCACAAATTTTAGTTAAATACCCTTGCCGCCTCGCCAGGGATTCTAGCGGCGATATAGCTTATAAATATTTATAGCATATTTGAATAACAAATATATAATGTCTAAATAAATAATACCTGAATGCCGCAAAAGCGTTTTTTAAAATGTATTAGATATTAATTGAAAATACATACCCATTAATTTATCCTTATTTATTTTGCTTCATGCCTTTATCAAAATCTTTTATGATGTTGAATTTCACTTCGATAGATATTTGTTTTCCTTTAGCCATTTGCTTTCTATTTTCCCTAAACGAACTTCAAAGTAAACAAAACTCATAAATAATTTAAAATATCCTCGTGTAATAATCGACCTCGATTGGATTTATAAAATTCTTACTCAAGTTCAGACAAAAGAACGTATCGTTTTCTATATCAGTTCCGGTGAAAGGAATCCTTGACCATTTTTTAAAGAGGGGGATAGGAATCAAAGATGTGTCCTCCAGGAAATGCCAAATGCCCTTCCACCTTACGAGAAATGCACTTTCTCATTACCATAATGTTACATCAGCAAAACGAAACTTAGAAGACGTTCTTTGGCAGAGGCGTGGTCCAACCCGTTCCAACCACATTTTACCTCGACTTTTTTTGTGTAGCTTTCAATGCGTGTGCATGACTTGGGCTTCTGATGCATCGTAGAAGAAAAAATATATAGTAGTAGAGAGAATTATTGTGATGTAAGGGATAATTATTACCATCGTTGTAAAGAGAATTATCGTTTTAAAGGATATCGTAATACAGAGAACTGTTTTAGGGAATTCAGCTAGGACTATAAAAAAATATCGTAATAGAGAGAATTATCGTTATAGAGGATATCGTTGTAGCGAGATTCTACTGTATTAGATACTGTATCGTTGTAGAGAGAATTATCGTTTTAAAGGATATCGTAATACAGAGAACTGTTTTAGGGAATTCACCTAGGACTATGAAAAAATATCGTAATAGAGAGAATTATCGTTATAGAGGATATCGTTGTAGCGAGATTCTACTGTATTAGTTCACAACAGCTTTAATCTATTGTTACACTATTTTGTAAGCTCTAGAATAAGCATCCCATGTATTTTTCTATAAATAGGTTACACTCCTAAAAATTTCAACATAGGGTGACCAGGCGAAATACGCGAAAGATGAGCGATAAAATGACAAAGTCAATGAATATCGCTTGAATAGGGCAATCATGAAACTAAAAAATGAGGGGGGTTCAGGGGGATCTCCCCCTGACGAGGCTCGAACAGCCGAGTTTTTATTCATCCATTCAAGTTCAAATGCATTTTTTTAAACTTGTAGCGGATGAAACTGGATGTTAATACAGTTTTTTCGAGTTTTAATTAAATCATATTACGTGGGATTGAAAATGAATGAAAACAATTAACTAAACAAACTGGGCGAACGGTATCGACCCTTGCTTCACAAACGGCCCTGCAGTAATTAATCAATTAATAATTAATTAATTAATTAATTTTAATCAAAAGTAACTAAAGTAAAATTTTTCTGTTTGACCTAAGTAGGAATTCACTTATTTTTTTTTTTATTTATTATCTATGATTACCTTACTTTCTTTGCATGGTACATGTTCGGAAAGTAACATTTGAAAACGCATCCTTATCATTTACGTATTCTTGCTCAAGCCACGAGTGGAGACATCGTGTATCTTTGCCTTATGCTCAATCGAATCATCCCTACATCTGTAGTTTAGTTTAGACTGGCTTTTGCTCGTCGAATTACAATTCCATGCTGTATTTCTTCTATCAAAATAAATCCGATGCACTGAAATCTGCACTCACCTTCCTGCCTGTGGCAGCAGCTATTGGACGAATGACGTTCCTCCAGGACTCTTTAGCCGACGTCATCCCGTGCAAGAAAATGATGGGTGCCTTGTGTCCATGGGTACTCACCTCTTCCGAACCCACCATCTCAAAAGAGAGCGCCACTTTATCTCGCCTAAAAATTCGAAAGACGTCTTTAATTTAATGCTTGTGAGGCCTAATCACGAGCGTCACTCGGGGTCGACTACTAACTCTGTAAGGAAGTGACGACTATATACAGGACAGGATGTCCAGTCCTTCCTAACGGTGCCCAATGGCTATTTATATACAGGGTGGCCATAATTAAACTGCAAGTGTTCAAGGGGTGCTGGAGAGAAAACTACCGAGAATATTCCAGTGAAATTGGGTATCTACACGTTTCAGAACATGCGCAAGTCAAATATGCAAAAAAAATAAATCGTCATTTTCACCCGATAGATGGCGATGTACCATATTTCAAAGCTCACCGGTGGCCTATACAACTTCCAAAACCAATAGACAAAACATAGTGACATTCTAAGAGGCACATAAACAATATAAAACATCATTTACAGTAGTATATATTGTAATTTGTATGGTAAGTTTATCAAAATTCCATACAATTCGCTTCAGTAATTAATTTTTTACAGTAACATGTAATCAAAAATGAACGTAAATTAAGATCCCAAATTAAACAATTCATAAAGACGCTTTGGAAAACAATTAAACCATTATTTATTCTCATCGACACTCATTGGACCTCTTCTTAATCGTTTCATACGCCGGTATTCTTTCAGAGTAGCTGAATAATGGCTACCATTCCGATAGAATATCTTCAATAACAATGCACGTTCCTTCTTATTCAGAGTCACGATTGACCATTACTCAATGTTTTTACACTGTTCGATGGGCTTAAAATTTGCATGTAGGACGTCCATAAGCATTGAAACACGATATAGCGCCATCTATCGGGTAAAAATGTCGATTTTTTTTAATTGCATATTTGACTTGCGCATGTTCTGAAACGTGTAGATAGATACCAAGTTTCACCTGAATATTCCTGGTAGTTTTCTCTCCAGCACCCCTTGAACACTTGCAGTTTAATTATGGCCACCCTGTACATAGTTCCCATACATAGTTCCAATCGCAAAAATGCTTTAAATTAAATAATCTATTATACCAGAATCAATCAAAGTCAATAAAAGTCATTTCTATAAAATTACGAAATTTAAATTTTTATAAGGTCCCCGGTCCAATTTCATGCACAAAAAAAAAAAAAAAAAAAAAAAAAAATCGTCCTTCTACGACCAAAATGCGCCGAGTTACAGCTGCTTAAAGTTCGAGCACTTTTCGACCAGCGAAATAAGGGTTGTATACAAAATGAATTTGAGAAATATGAATGTACACGGTTGAATAACTGAAAATAGAATTTTTAAAGAGTTTTTTTTTTAAATGAACGGGTGTTAAATAACTTTTAAAAAAAGCAAGGAAATAAAACACTTCATTAAACATTCAATTAGAAAATGAAACATTTTAAAATACAAATAAATGCATTTTAGAAACTTAAAATAATAATGCAAATTCTATTAACGTAAGATTTGCCCAAAAGTAGCTTCCTTCGGCAGCAATACAAATATGCATCCGTGTAGAATTTTTCCTATACTTTGCGTAGCATACTCGGTGCTACACATACACGACACGCCGGATAAAATTTCATGGAGCCTGACTATAACCTTCTGCTTAAAGATTGGTATTCTAAAATTAGTTTTGCTTCTTTTTAAGCATTACACCAAAAAATAGAATTAAAGCCTATCACATTTAAGATTTCAATATTTAAACGATCCCTTTACGGTTTACCGTAACGGCACATTTTCAAACGTGGAAAAGCGAATAATACTAGTCAAAATACTAGCCAAAATACTAAGTCAAAATACTAAGTCAAAATACTAGCTGCTTTATAACTCGGTAAATTTTGGCCGTAGGAGGGGGATTTTTTTTTTTTTTTTTTTTTTTTGTGCATGAAATTGCATAAAGGAAATACTTCTAAATATAACTGATAGTACCGGGGGACCGTATAAAAATTTTAATTTCGTAATTTTTATAGAAATTGATTTATTGACTTCGATTGTGTTTCAGATATATTAGATCATACAATTGAAAGCCATTTTGCAACTGGAACTGTGTCTCTGACTAACGGTTTAGGAAATAGCCACTGGGCACCGCTATCACTGGAGACCCTGTATACGTTTGCCGCATTTTCAAATATTATTACGGCTCTGTTCTACTTGAAAATCACGCCACTTTTGCACTGCTATTTAAAAAAAAATGTAATTGCGCTATAGAGATTCGGAAACACTTGGAATATCTCTTTTCAATTTGCACTGTAAACTGACTCTGACTATGAACCTATATTAAACGGTCAGGAAAAAAATGCTCCACGCACGTATTTTCGGGATATTTCCAAAATATCCAATATATAACCAATATATTTCGGGCTATTTTCAAAATTTCGGGGACCGGGGATTGACCCGTGAGGTCAATCCGCAGTCCATTTTTGAAGGCCATTTCTGTGCTTATGAAATTTTTTTTTTGGAAAGTGCCACGCGCAGAAGCGGAGAGAGTTGGCGATGAAGTACGGCGCTGCTGATATCATTCCGTTCGCACATTTTGAGTGCGTGCGCGTACTATTTTTTTATACAACATCTTGTTATATATACAACTTTTACTGTTAGCGTCAGTTCATAGTGCAGAAGTTGAAGAGGCATTATTAATGTTTTCGAGTGTTTAGCCCTTTGAGGCGCAACCCTTTCCCAATGCTGAAAAAACGGGCAGCCGTTGCCGTCGCTCGACTTAACGACCAGCAAGAGGGCGGACGATTTTGACGCAGCTGGCTGTGCGACACAGCCAGCTGCGTCAAAATCGTCCGCCCTCTTGCTGGTCGTTAAGTCGAGCGATGGCAACGGCTGCCCTTTTTTCAGCATTGGTCAATCAATCCAGCTGTTCTCGCATTCTTCCATTTTCCAGCAGATGTCAGTGCTGTTGAAAAGAATCGTGATCATTTTTTTGACGGGAAATGACGTGCTTAAAAAGTAAAGGATTCTCGTGGAGCTCTGTCACCCGCAACTCTTTTTATAGAAATCCAATCTATTCTTCGTGACTGGCAACAGTCAGAATGTCAGAGTTGGGTGTTCCCAGAGCGGGAACACTGCGCGTTAAAGGGTTAACGAACTTTTCAATTTAAAAACAATGCATAAATAACAGCACCGAACAGATTTGAGAATATGAAACTATCCGGAACTAGATAGACAGTTCGAGCACTCGGTAGCTACATGTGTTTGCAGTGGCGGCTTCTCCATTTGAGCACGTGAACCTCCCCAAAGGGAAAACTAAAGAATAAACACGTTAATTAATCAAATTTAAAACAAATAACGCACTGTAGTTTAGGTTACTAAAACACAGTCTTGAATCGATCGCACGTGCGGACGGCAAAAATTTCCCTTCTGAACCGCTCTATGGAAACAGAAGCGGAGAGAGTTGGGAATGAAGTACGGCGCATACATATCATTCCGTTCGCACATTTTGAGTGTGTACGCGTACTATGTTTTTACGGTTATCGCTTCCGGATTTTTCCTTGGTTTGTTACGTTCGGTTAGTTAATCCATTTTTTTTTTCATTTCCTTGTTTGTTTGTTTTTTATCATTTTTCACTACAATATTTCTTACAAATTAGTGTTAATAATTAAGATGGGAGTCCAATAAGTGTTTCGGAGCTAAAAGCAATGACATTTTTCAATATATATCCTTTTAAAATAAATTGAAATAATATGAATCAAGCCAGCACCTTTGCTAAAACTTACCTTGGTGACGAAATCTAATACAAAATAGGACTTGTGTTCTTTTAGTTGTGTAGATTGTTTTCCTTTAATTACTGGAAACGCAAATATATTTTAATTTATAAGGTGAGTTATATCTACCTATTTAATTTTTGAAATTTTTTATGTGAACCTCCATTTAAATAACCCACGAGCCGCTGCTGATTTGTTGTATTCTAACAAATTTTATTAAATAATTTACTTATAAATAAAACCTATTCTCAGGCATTTATATCCTATTCACACCCGACAAAAATTTCACGTGTCAAATTAAAGAGCAATCTCATAATTATTTAGAAAAAACCTATTACATTTAAAAATAACAAGTGGAAAGTGCATTTTCAAATAATTTTTTGAATAAAAGCTTCATTCACAATCACAGTTCTAGTAGTAACCAATTGTTATCATCCATAAAGGAAGATTCATAAGAAACTTTTAAACGTAAAGGATGTCCTACAAGTTCTTTTCAGCTATTTGAATTTCGCAAATAAGCAAAAAATATTAACGAATTCGGCTTCGGAAATTTCACTAGCATTCAAATAATCTTTTGTGTAACGGCAAACAAAGATAAAATAACGGCAAACAAAACCAAAATGTGTGCGTGGGATTTACACATTCGCATACGTTAACATGATTTATTCAAAATTAAAGCATCGACGCATATGTACGTAAATTCAGAACTACAAAAAATCTTAAAAGAATCGTTTTAACAAGCGATAACAAAATGTACACATATGTGCTGTGTACTGTGAACGAAGATGTATAGGTGGTTTGATGTGCAGGTTTAAACGGTGACGTAAAAACGTCGCCAATATCCCTTGCAATGGACGATATCGATACGATGCTATTTCAATCACGTGTCGGTGGAAAATACAAATTTGAACTAATCAGATTGAAACATCGAGTGTCAACAGAAACTACATTTTAAGTTGATTGGTTGGAGGTTACGTGTTGGCTTAAAAATGACGTCACACGGAGACCATCCATTTAAAAAATACATTTTAAGTTGATTGGTTGGAGGTTACGTGTCGGCTGAAAAATGACGTCACACGGACACCGTCCATTTAAAAAATACATTTTAAGTTGATTGGTTGGAGGTTACGTGTTGGCTGAAAAATGACGTCACACGGACACCGTCCATTTAAAGAAAAATCAACTCTTCTGGTAATAGCATCTAACAAATATCGATTCAAGAGCTTATATGCCTCGTTAGAGCTTCTATTTTATTTTATGAAAACTATTAAAATTTAAGGAATATTGAATTTTCACGAGGAAAAGGAAAAAGATCACTAAACGATCTGGCATTTAAAAAAAATTAGCTATTTAAAAGTCATATTTTATGCGTGTTCATACATTACAATCAGTGAGTGAAAAATCAATCATCCCGTGTTTTCCTACCCTTAGGGTTGGAATTTTTTTTCCAAATCTATATGGGACCCACTTCGGGGTATACCCTTTCCAATAAAAAAAGAATTATCAAAATTGGATTACTCTGTAAAAAGTTATGCGTGGTCATACATAAAAAATATATATATATACGCGTCGACTTGAGAACCTCCTCCGTTTTTCGTCCGTTAAAAATAGGGAGGCTTCACGGAACGAATGCTCGGGGCCCCCGAAGCTCAGGTGGGCAGGTGGGCTTCACAGTCAACGTAACTTTATTTTTCTTCCCAAATTCACAAAATAATTTAAAATAACTATTTTAAAACGTTTGAATTTTTGTCTGTCCGATCACACACACGTATTAAAAATGTTCATGGGCACAGCCAGCTGCGTCAAAAAAGGGTCTCTCGATCTGTGGCACGCGATGGAGGTTTCGATCGTCCTCCCTCTTGCTGTTCGTTCAGCGGAGAGATGGCAACGGCTGCCGCCCTTTTTTCAGCATTGGGAAAGGGCTGCGCCTCAAAGGGTTAAATGTTCTGCACAGCTAAAAAATACGCGCACTAACACTCGCCTACGTTTTCGACGCCGTAGCGTGTCCACAGCACAAGACGGTACGGTGAGTGCCTGGTGACGAGCCCGGAATGGACCCCAGGCTGCCGGCGGCACTCTTCGTGTGCAGACCGTCCCAAGTACCAGTGGCAGTCCGTCCAGTTCTAATGACTGGCAGTGTGTTCGCAACTGGGGCCTCACGACTATCCACTGCCCTCCGCTATTGCTGCTTTTGGCGATTCGGCGATCGCCAAGAGCCAGGAACAGCCAAGGGCCGGACGCTGGCACATACGTGCCCGATGACACACAGTGTCTCTTACTTCTGCTCTGGGGACGCTATGCAGGCCTGTCGGGCTAAGCAGGGAACGCCTTGGTGGAAGGACTTTCCGAGGGAGCTGGCCTCTAGTGGTCCGAAGTAAACCACCAAACCTCCGGACAGCCAGACCGACTACTGCGGATTTGGAACGGGGGGGAATCCATTCCCTGATGGGGTGCCTGACACTCCCAGTCGGATGTGGGAATCGAACCCACGACCACCACGAACTGAGAGAGCTATTGTCTGAGACCCCTCAGCCGTGCCGGCGACAATAGACGATATCTTAAGTAATACTTAAACATTACAACAATGATCACTATGCATTACGAAGATTCACTTTCCAGTTCAACCCAAACATTTTCCAGGCCATTGTTGGAAACCTTTTGGCCGAGAGGGTTTGCGCTTCCCTCGCCGCTGCCCGCCCAGGAGCGGTGAGGTCTCGGGTTCGAATCCCGTAGTCCGTGGTCGTCACTGTCTTCTACCCCTGTGTCTGTACTTCTGTTGTGTTATTCTGTAAACGTTAATGGCTGTCTTTGGAATGAAAATGCATTTATATGCAAGGAACAGCCGAGGTGAAAAACCTATCCCATAGCAGACCTATATTGCGATGAACCATCACTAGCTCGGTCATTGTTATAAACAGCCACCCATTTTGGCTTACAAATCACCCAATTTGGCACGGAAAATAAGTTTTCAAAAATTTTATTCTTGCCACGATCGGCCAATTTGGCGAAAAAGGCATTCTCCTGTGCACTCAATGGATGTGTAGTGGGTACTCACGTATTATCCCGGAGGTCCGTCAAGACGAGCGATTTTTTTTTTTTCAGAGATAAATGCCGAGCACATGAAATTATGAATGGTTTTGAATACGATTGGCAGCAGTTTGGCAACTCATTTGACGAAAAAACAGTTTGGCTGGAATGACCGCCGGGATAAATACGTAAATGCCGTTCAGGATTCCATAATGGGCCATGGGATGCGCCAGTTAACACGAAACAAGATGCACATTTCGAGTGATTATTGCTTAGATTACTAATTTTAGTCTAAGAATTAGAGAATGATTACAAATCCTCCCTCAAATTCGTAAGATTATATATACTATATACATGCATAATATCTGTGTGATCTAATGTAATAAATTTCGCCTGAAAAATGTTCATGTGTTATCAGTGAAGAAAAACCGGAATTTTATAAACTAAAGAAAATGTCGATGCTGCGTTGTAGCCATGGAGTTAAAACTTTAGGAAAGTACTCTTCCCTTAGAATGTGGGACAACTCCGTTGTTGCATGTAGATGGCGCAACACCTCACTCGGTCAGAGGGCTATCTTTATATTCCTCGTATTTTTAGATTGGCACTTATGTAGTATCCCGGCGGACCGCCAAGGCCAGTGATTTTTCGCCAAGATAAATGCCGGAGCATATTTGACGAAAAAAATAGTTTGGCGGGAATGACCGCACGGATAATATTACGAAAGGACCTTTAGATTTCTTTATATTATTTTATAATTTTAAATCTACATCGGTTTAAGACACAAACCGATATGGATGTCAGAGTATGTATCGTATGCATTAAATTTCATGTTATCTCTCTGTATAAAATATGCTCTCAGTGATTGACTTATTCAAACACATGAACGGCCAGACAAAACTATTGGAGATACAAATATGAAATTTTAAGAGCTTATTCATTTTGTTCTTATTTCTTTGGCGAGAAATAGCAACCCGCCAGGAACGACCGCCACTTATCTTTTAATATGGGATCTTTCGGAAAACGGTAAAATCCGGTATTTTCTTTTAAAGAGAAATCAGAATAATTACAATAGGGTACACAGAAGTACACCATTTTCGCCTAATTGTTTTTGCGTACAATGTAATTATGTATAGGTACGATATGAAATAAAAGCAAATATAATAAGGTAAATGTTTAAAAATGTTTAAACGTCTCGAAAACTCATTGTTTACATTCAAACAGCCAGAAAACACAAACGTTGAAGGGTCATAAAAGTGCCCCCAACGGTCATTTTAGTGAACTAAGTTTTCGCCCGTTTTACTGCTGAAAATCACGACCTTTTCCCGGCCTTGTGTAGTATTATTACGTTGGCAACACTCGGTCAGTGCTGGTGTAGCCATCGAAGAGAAGGCGCTATTTAAAAAGTGTTTATTCATAATGACGATCACACTCAAACAAACAGTATCTTCTTATATAATAAAATACGAGAGTAAACATTGTATGTAGCTATGTAGGTAGGTAAGTTTGTGACCACCGATGTTCTTGCGCGCGTCTCTCGATCGCATTGCGCCGAGATGGTTGGTCGCAGACCTAACGAATTTCGCATACGGCTTCACTGGGACAGATCGTAAGACGCCTCGGAGCGATTTTTCCGAAATTCGAATTAGAAAATGTTTTATTTTATGTTTTGTCCGATTTTTAGCGATTTTTCTCGCATAATACGTAATAACGCCGGTCATTGCACTCGCAATAAAACGGTATTTACATCATCAGATAGAGGAGAAAATTTTCTTTCGAAAAAAGTTGGTTTTGACTATGTAACAAAAAATTTGCCGATTTTTGGGAATTTTTAAAAATAATTTATCTTTTGATGACATTTGCGTAAAATAATTTTAAAACTGTTCCATCTTTAATTCTATCTGTCATAACTTTTTTATATTTCGGCAAAAGACGGAGCATACAATTCGCCCACTTTTAAAAGAAGAACGGAGGAAAAATATAAATTAGGAGATTTTTTACGAATTTTTATGTAAAGAAGGATTTTGAATTCAATAACAGCTGCTTCAAGCTTTCGTTTGATATTAAGCTTGCAAATTTAGCTGTCATGGTAACTAAAACCCGAATAGCTGCCAGTTGAAAAATATAAATTAAATTACTTTAAAATAACTGACATAACATTTTACATGCGAAATCTACGTCATTTTGATGTAAGGAGTTTAAAACCCCTTTTGAAACTCAATTAGAATTACGGAGTTCCAAGCAAAACATACGGCACGTACCAAATAATTCCATGTTTTATATTACGTTGCCAGAAAAAGAATTCAATGCTGTTCTTTCAACAATGAATTTAGCAGCATTTTTTCCGATTGAGTTTTTAAATGGGACACGTTTTCGAATCGCAAGAAATATTTTGCGGTGCTAAATACGCCAATCTGACAAGAAATATTCCATAAAAATGTATGAAGAGCTGTTTTAATGGCAACGATAAAGTGAAAGGATTATCGTTTTTGCTAATGCCTAAATTGTAAAGAATCACCAAACAGTAAAAGACTACATTTGTAGCAAGTATCTAAACCGTTTCTTTAAATTAAGCATTAAAAAGGAAAAAACGAAAATATATAGTATTGGTATCAGTAAAAGATAGTATAAGTAATAGTAGATATACTAGGCTGTGATAGTTAGTAGATATACTGATCAAAGCACAATATACCGCATTAATAAATATTTCGTTTAGCATACCTCCTCAAATTCCGTGAAACTAAAAGTGTTATATTCGATTTTTCAACAGCCGTCTTACAGCACAACTAACTAAGCATTAACTAATTCTACGTCGCGTTAATATATCCCGCGGTAGTTTCAACAAAAAAGACTGTACGTGAACATTTTTTTTTTTTCCCTTGGAGAATCTGTTTCGTCACAAGTAGTTATGATCACATTTTAGGAAAATGTTCTTTCTTTCCTTGCGAAGAGTGGGTACACAGCTATTTAATTATAAAATAAACGTTTCTCCACATCATGTTGTATCTAAGGTATTAATGGTATAACTTAAACCTAAAAAAGAGTATGATGTAGAAATGTGACATTTTGAAAGTTAGAAATTTCTGCTGTAAACCGTCAAGCTTTTCTTTTCTAATCGCGAATGACACCAACATAGTTTTTGTGTCATAATAATGCAATGCTCTCAGGCAGTGGCGGCTCGTCATTAAGGGCCAGAGGGGCTTGGCCCCACCGTCTAAATCAAAGTACCTTCCTATTATGTAATACAGTTCTTTCAATAATTTACCTTCATTAAAAAAATGCACGCACTTTACTCTATTTTAATACTATCCATTAAAAAGAGCACCTAAAAAAGCGATAGTTATACGATTTTCCCCCTATTTCAGCCATGCATGGGCCCTGCACGCGGAATTCGAAAGAAGGGTGGAACCTTTGTACCCCTGAAACGTGCGTATTAGGGGGTGAACGCTAGACGAAAAATAGGCCTCTCGCAAAACAGCCTAAAAGATTTGTCTCGTCTCGTAAAATCCCTATATCATAATGTTAGAAATGCTTTTCTCATCTTACAAAAAAGGTGTAAATCTCTTGTCTCCTCTCGCATCCATCCCTATGCGTACTGCTGCTCTAAATAAAACTTGAAAAATTCGAATTTATGGTCGATTCCTAGAATTTTTTTTTAATGTATCACTTTTTTGTGGGAATATATATTTTTCGAAATTTTTAGATATTTCGAATTTTTTCTTGTGTCCTTTTTAACTTTGAATTACTCAAGATTGGCTGTATTTTTATTTGTTCTTTAAACTATATATAAGTATTAACTAGTAACTTATATAAGTATTTAACTGTATTTTGAGTATAATGCTAGCATTTTTAGTTTTTCTAATAGGTTAAGCATAGGTTCAATAGTGGTTTAAACTCCCTTTGTTTTGGAGGTTCGAATACATTCGCTGAAAACGACTAACAAATAATCTCAGTAAATATAGCCAGATCTGCGAAAACAATTCGAATATTGCAACCTAATATCGCCAAATCTGAGACTAGCAGTTTTTAAGCTGAGAAAGACG
>JAWZYV010005126.1:0-13845 GCA_038373885.1 Cheiracanthium punctorium | reverse complement strand
CAAAACGGATACGGCGAAAATATTCTTCGCATTCAGATATGGATGTATACGAATTTTCATGACGGAAAATGGATAGCGCCAAACTCTTCCCCGTGTTCAAATATCTATGTATACCTATTTTCATAGCGATCAGTTGCCATCTAGTGGTTAGTTAGCCATCTAGTTGTTAATTAAAGTAATGATTTGCTACAGCGCCATCAAGTAGCGAGTTATGGCAAAACGGATAACGCCAAAATATTCTCATTGTTCAAATAGCTATGTATATTGATTTTCTTAGCGACCGTTTGAATGGTTAAGAATTTGGCCTGCCGCAGTGTCATCTAGTGGCGAGTTAAAATAATAATGTATTGCAGTGCCATCTAGTGGTGAGTAACATCAAAAGGAATACAGTTAGAATATATTCTTCGTGCTCAAATGTGTAAGTATAAAAAAAAATTATGCCGATCGGTCGAACGGTACAGAAGTTGGTGCGTTGCAGCGCCCTTTAGCGGCATGTTACAGCAAAATGGATAGTGAAAAATATTCTCCGTGTCCTATTATCCGCGTGCACCAAATTTCGTCGAAATTGGTTGGACGATATTCGCATAGCAAACGGACAGCATAAAAACCTTCTCCACGATAAAAGACTTAGGTGAACCAAATTTCATTGTGATCGGTCAAACGGTGCTGGAGTTTTTCAACCTCATACACACATACCAACATTCATTTTTATCTATAACCAGTGTTAATATATATACCAGTCTCAAATGAAATCTAAGCCTCGCTAAAGTGCCAACATAGGCCATTTTCCAAGTGTTTTTTCAGGGAATCATTCGAAGCATTGACTTAACAGCAATCAAAATCGGAAATGGTTCGCCCCATTCATTTGAAAAGTGGAATCCCTTAATAGCTGCATTTTTTAAATTATCAACGTATAACGTGTTTCATCGTTACTCCGATGTACTAAATGCGAAGATTTCACTTTTCTGAAATTTGGCGGAATTCCCCCAACTTAAATCAATATACTCAATTGGCGAGAATTCTGAAGATAGATCGCTTAAAATCCCTTATTTCTGCCCGGATTATTAAAATTTAACGCTGTATTCTAATAAAACATATACACTTGTTTTCAAAAATCTATTCAGTAAATTGCGCCAAAAAGCCGCAAACCGCTAGAACTCACTTTCTCAAAATCGGCATTTGAGCCATTTTATTTTTTCGCCAAACTAAAAAATTTTACATATTAGCCTCGGAAATCTTCAATTCTTATTGTTTTGCGTATAAAACATTTCATTCCTGCTCTGATTTCCCATGCACACGATATTATAATAAAAAATAATAATTTTACAAAAAAAAAAAATCATTATTATTCTTTTATTTTTACTTTGAGAATTTAAAATATTTTATTGGGCAAAATCGCCCCCCATGGCAACCACGATGCTTATTTCACACTTTTTCCACTACAGGGGTTACAATTACGGAAAGCTTTCTGCGTGGAGAACATAAAAAATCTCTTAAATTCCGGGAACGGGTGGACTTTGAAAGTTTTAAAGTGGACTATCATGTATTCTATATTACTTTACATATCTGTGCAAAATTTCAAGCTGATAGGTCCATTTTTGTGGATTTGTGTACTAATCAAATCCACACACTGGCAAACAGAATTTCATTTTTATTTATAAAAGCTGGCTGTGCCCGCGCACAGCCAGCTGTCATCGAAAAAGGGTCTCTCGATCTGTGGCACGCGATGAACGTTTCGATGGTCCGCCATCTTGCTGGTAGTTAAGTCGAGCGATGGCAACGGCTGCCCTTTTATCAGCATTGGGAAAGGGTTGCACCTCAAAGGGTTAAGAGGTACATGAAGACGACGTTTTCGACCCCTCATTGCGATGTGATTCTTGCTGTACCCTACCCCTCCTAAAAGTTTGTAAAACTCATTTCGAATCACCCTGTATATCAAGAAAGTGACCTTAAATTGAGATTTTTTTAAAAACTACGAAAGCTAGTCTTGAATGTGAGCTTGCTGTTATGGTGCACCTTTAAAATATTTCTACTGAAAACAGAAAGAACAAATTTTCTCAAAATCGGATTTAAATTTATATTTACATTTAATTTACGGTGTTGTGAGTGAAATCGAATGAGTTTATGTTGTTTATATGGCACATTCAAGATACATTTAGTTATAAGTATAGCATTGATCAGTGGCGTAGCGAAGGGGGGAAGGGTTAGGGGGTCATAAACCTTCCCCCCATGGGGAATTTTTTGCCATACAAAATTTATATTTTTCACTCCCTTATCCCACACACGTATACATATATATAAGTTGTAGTAGTCGTACCCCTCCCCCCCCATGAAAAATTTCTGGCTACGCCACTGGCCTGATACGTTATTTGCTTATTAGATTTTTTTTTTCCCTCCGGAAACTGGTGATGAACCATTTCAAACCGATAAGATTATGTGTTTTAAGATTTAACTACACGCACTTAGTGTGTCTGCGGTGTATTTTGTACACTAACAAAAAAGCAAACAGAAATAAGTTAAAAGAGGACAAATATTTATGATGAAAGGTTTAATAATGATAACCTCTAATAAATATTCCTTAAGTAAAAGCAAAATGCACTATAATAAATGAAAAACACTAACCACTGACCACAATAATTTTCATCTGTGAAGTCAATTCCAAGGTCAGTTATACCCTGTTTACGGCAAATGGTGCATTTTTCTGTACAAGCGCATGAAGTTAACGGTTAAGGTAGACTGCTACATTTAGACAGTTTTTATAGGAATCAAATTACGCCACTGACTCAAAAAAATTACACTGTATCTTTAGAAGTTACTAACGTTATGAAGTACCTAGGAAAAAAATAAACATATATAGTAATTGTCAATCATTTTTATATCGTTTTAAAAAGCGCCTCAGCCAATTTTGCAATGAAATACCTGTACTTCCTGTACCGATGCCGCTATATACATGTACTGATAAATAATGTAACGTTAATTACATTAACTCATTATTGATTATATATTTCAATGAATTTTGATGAGTCTGATTAATCAGACATAATTTATTGTAAGTTCATTTTTAACGTATTTTAAATGTCTACGTGCTTTGAAAATAAATCTGTCATTGTGGACTTGAGTAGAGTTAAAAAGAAAAATAAAAGCTCAAATATGGTTTTTTACTTAAGCTTTAATTTAAAGTAATAGCTTTAAAAAGTTCATTTTTCTTATCATCATTATCTATTAATGAATAAAAATTTTTTTAAACTTCAGTTCACAAATTTTAATACCGTTTCTATTTTAGGAAATTTAATAAATTCGAAACAGCTCATGGATTGATTCAACGCATAAAGCTCCCCATGTTATAAAATGAACCATCCATATTTCAGCGTTTCACACCACTTTCAAGAAGTTTCTATTACGCATGCCTATTGAAAATCTCAAGCGAAATGCATCGAAAATTATTACATTGCCTAAACTTCATTGGTGTGGACAACTTATGAGAACAGTTGAAAGAATGAAAGCTGTACAAATTGCGGAGGGTTGGATTGTTCGTCTATGCGAATTGCCGCTGCGTTAACGTGACTGCAGTAAGTAAGAAGGCATTCTCGTCGCGAATTTTACGACTTTTTAATGACAATTCGGGGTTAACCGATAAATGATTTCTGCACTCAACCGCAAACTCCGTCTCCTATAAAATGGAGAGAGTAACGGAAGATTTTTTTCTGTATCAGTGTCCCGTCTTCCATTCAAATGCATTGGAACCCGCTAAAGTGACTAAGAGATCGTCTGTCTATCTCTATAGGGATCACTTTGGTGCAATTTCGCTTTGCAACCATCACACTTTACCCCCTTTGTAATGTGACCATCTTTATAAAGTGACCAGTTTTGGTCTTCCCAAAGGTAGTCCCATTAGACATATTCCACTGTACAAATAAAACTAGGAACTGTGCTACAGCCACTGTGGCGATAGCGATGTTTAGTCCAGAAGAGTTCAATAAGTATTGGTGGAAATATTCTTGTGTATATACATATATACAGTTGGCCGTCTGTTTAACGACTTTCAAGGAACCGTGAAAAATCGTCCTTAAATAGAGATCTTCCTTAAACAGAATTTGTAAAAGAATAACATTTCCCTTTATACTTTGGAAGGTGCCTGGTTCGAAACCAGTTCGCGTTCGCCGACCTAACTGTTCGGAGTTTTCCGGGCTTTCCTCCGAAACTTAGAGTAAATAAAGGTTGGGACCCCTTAGAAAGACCCCCATGAATTCCACCCCACCCATCGGCTTAGATTCCATATGCAGATAATTGGCCGTAATCGTACATCACCAACACCAACCCTTTACACTTTACATTCTTAGGACTGAATATTTTTCTTGACATATTGGCGTGTTTAAAGATGTTACTTTTATCTTATAAATAAAAATGAAATTCTGTTTGTTTGTTTGTTTGTTTGTTTGTTTGTTTATTTGTTTGTTTGTGGATTTGAGTTGTATACAAATCCACAAAAATGGACCTATCAGCCTGAAATTTTGCACAGATATGTGAAATAATATAGAATAAATCATACTCCACTTTAAAACTTTGAAAGTCCACCCGTTCCCGGAATTTAAGAGATTTTTTATGTTCTCCACGCAAAAAGCTTTCCGTAATTGTAACCCCTGTAGTGAAAAAAGTGTGAAATAAGGATCGTGGTTGCCATGTGTGGCGATTTTGCCGAATAAGATGTTTTAAATTCTCAAAGTAAAAATAAAAGAATAATAATGATTTTTTTTGTTAGTTTATATTCGTAAGGTTATATTTTTTTTAATTATAATATCGTGTGCATGGGAAATCGGAGCAGGAATGAAATGTTTTATACGCAAAACAATAAGAATTGAAGATTTCCGAGGCTAATATGTTAAAATTTTTTAGTTTGGCGAAAAAATAAAATGGCTCAAATGCCGAGAAAGTGAGTTCTAGCGGTTTGCACAGTTTCCGGCTTGGCGAATTTACTGAGAGCTTAAGGAAACGGATTTTTGAAAACAACTACAAAGGTTTTATTAGAATACAGCTTTAAATTTTAATGATCCTTGCGAAAATAATGCAGTTATTAAGGGATTTAAGGCGATCTATCTTCAGCATTCTCGCGATTTTGAGGAGTATTCTAACGCTTGGCGCTATTTATCGTAATTTAATCGTCTGCTATTTGGGTTATGAATACACCTGCGTATAAGTTTTTGAAATTTTTATTCAGTTGGAATTGTGCATTTTTCAGAGCAGCTTTTCTGTATCTATATTACATCCAGAAAAAAGGATGTTAGAAATATCAATTTTAATTTTGTTTAATCACACTCATGAATAATGATACACTTTCCAACTTAATGAAAGAAGGAACGAAAATAGGGAAGACCCATGGATTATAACTCTTTTTATATATAGCACTTTAGTGCGTATTTAAAAATCTGAAAGTGTGTCAGATTTTCTATGATTCTAGCGCTTGGCGCAATTTAATGAGAGGGTATTTTTAAAAACAAGCGTAGGTTATCTTATAAATAAAAATGAAATTCTGTTTGTCAATTTGTTGATTTGGGTAGTATACAATTCCACAAAAATGGACCTGTCAGCCTGAAATTTTACACAAATATGTAAAATAATATAGAATAAATGATAATCCACTTTAAAACTTTAAAACTCCACTTAAAAACGTTTTCCTCCTGAAGGGTTCCCTTAATTTCCGTTCCCGGAATTTAAGAGATTTTTTCTGTTCTCCACACAGAAAGCTTTACGTAATATTAACCGCTGTAGTGAAAATAGTGTGTGAAATAAGCATCTTGGTTGCCATGTGTGGCGATTTTGCCGAATAAAATGTTTTAAATTCTTAAAGTAAAAATAAAAGAATAATAATGATTTTTTTAGTTTATTTTTTTAGGTTATTTTTTTTTTAATTATAATATCGTGTGCGCATAAGAAATGAGAGCAGGAATGAAATGTTTTATACGCAAAACAATGAGGGTCGAAGATATCCGAGACTAATATGTAATTTTTTTTAGTTTGGCGAAAAATAAAATGGCTGATAGGCCGATTTTTAGAGTGTGAGTTCTAGCGGTTTGCACAGTGTTAGGCTTTTTGGCTCAATTTACTGAGAGCTTAAGGGAATAGTATTTTTGAAAACAAGTGTATAGGTTTTCTTAGAATACAGCATTAAATTTTAACTATCCGTGCAGAAATAATGCAGTTATTAGGGCATTTCAAGCGATGTAGCTTCAGAATTCTCGCCAATTGAGTATATTGATTTAACTTGGGGGAAATCCGCCAAATTTCAGAAAATTGAAATCTTCGCATTTAGTACATCGAGGTAACGATGAATAAAACATGTTATAGTGGATAATTTAAAAAATGCGGCTGTATTAAGGGATTCCACTTTTCAAATAAATGCCTGGCGGTCGAACCATTTCCCATTTTGATTGCTGCTAAGTCAATGCTTCGAATGATTCCCTGAAAAAACTCTTGCAAAATGGCGTATGCTGGCACTTTGGCGAGGCTTAGATTTGAAACTGGATTTTACTTGAGACTGGTATATACGTATAATAAGACTGGTTATAGATAAAAATGAATGTTGGTATGTGTGTAGAAGGTTGAAAAACTCCAGCACCGTTTCACCGATCACCATGAAATTTGGTTCACCTAAGTCTTTTATCATGGAGAAGGTTTTTATGCTATCCGTTTTCCTCTAACTTTTCACTAGGTGGCGCAGCAGAACGTCGAATTCTATTCCGTTTAGCCGTTTGCTATGCGAATATCGTCCAACCAATTTCGATGAAATTTGGTACACGCGAATATTAGAACATGGAGAATATTTTTCACTATCCATTTGCTGTAACTTACCGCTAAATAGCGCTGCAACGCATCAACTTCTATACCGTTCGACTGATCGGCATAAAATTTTTTATACTTACACATTTGAGAACGAAGAATATATTCTAACTGCGTTACTTTTGATGTTACTCACCACTAGATGGCACTGCAATGCATTATTATTTTAACTCGCCACTAGATGACGCTGCAGCAGGCCAAATTTTTGACCATTCAAACGGTGGCTATGAAAATCAGTATACATAGCTATTTGAACAATGAGAATATTTTGGCGTTATCCATTTTGCTATAACTCGCCACATGACGGCGCTGTAGCAAATCATTACTTTAATTAACCACTAGATGGCCCTGCAGTGTATCACTTCTTGACTGTGCGAATAATCGCTATGAAAATAGGTATACATAGATATTTGAACACGGGGAAGAGTTTGGCACGATCCATTTTCCTATAACTTGACACTAGATGTCGCGTGAACACATGAACTTCAAGACTATTCAGCCGATCGTCATGAAAATTCGTATACATCGATATCTGAATGCGAAGAATATTTTTGCCGTATCCGTTTTGCTAAAACTCGCCACTAGATTGTGCTACGCCGCATCGCCTTCTGCACCGTAAAAACGATTGCCTTGAAATTCAGTATGCATGATTATTGAACACAATATAACGCGATATCCATTTTGCTATATCTCTTTATTACAATAAATAGTAATCACAACAAATATTAATATCAAAAAGTCCATTCATTCCCGTGCGAAGAACGGGTACTTCAGCTAGTTATCATTATATTATTTTATTATTCACAAAAATTATTTTAAGTTGCCTTTAAAAAAGGTAGTAAAAACAAGCAATATAATAAAATTAGGTTTCAAGAAAATCAAAATGAGTCAGTTGTTTCATTTTTTGACTTCCCGTTATTCTTTCTTCCTGATTTTCTCAAATGTGAAATGCGTCAGCTTCCATTTTTCTAGCTAACCAGCCGAAGACTGAAAATTTTGCATTCCAAATTTTTCTGCCAGAATAACAGCGCTGCAGTCATTGCATGATTTTATTTTAGTAATGCGAACAATTATCTACATGAGGGATCTATCTTATCGACATGAGGATCTGACAATTATCTACATGAGTACGGAGTGCCCTACGTGGGGGGTCTTAATCCGTACTTACGAGAAGTTTCGGAGAAAACTGCGAAAGACTCTGAACGGAGAGATTGACGGACGCGACTTGAGTTTGAACCAGGCACTTTTCTTTTCCCAGTTGCGAGCGCCATGCGCTCAGCCACTCGTCGGGCCTCCAGAAATTGGAGTTATGTGTTATGTGGCAAGCCTATACTAGAGGCATATGCATTCTGGGGCGGTTACCTTGGTCGGAGGATTTTTTTAGAGGTTCTATCGCGGGTTCACGTTAAATGTATGGAGAAAACCATCTGGAAAAACTCCAGATAGTTAGATCGACAGGCGCGCGGTAGGCCCAAACGCGGGACCGTCACACTTCAGCCGCCTATCATGTCGAGTATCTTATCCACTCGGCCATGGTGGGGTCCAGAAATTAGAATGTTGGATGCTCTTGCTTCATGCAACCATTTGGATGCAGAAGTGCCTTGGCAAACTTTTCCAATCGGCCACATTGACTTCTCGGCCGTTTGGATTTAGATCCCGAAAAAAAAAAGAAATTGTGCTGCTTCAAGAATTTTCTCTTTACTTCTAAAATACCTTTGAGAATACACTCAGGTAGTTAAAATTGCCTTGCGAATTGCACTTTAGACATTCCCCGACACTTTTTTCCCACTCTTAAAATTTTTTTCCCCTGTTCCTGTAGCGTAAGATGAAAAAAAAAATCGTTGTTAACCAGAAACGACGTCGTCTTTGAATAGAATATTTTTACGTTGGAGTTGCTGGGACTTTGAAATATCGTCTTTGGAAAGAGATCGCCGTTAAACAGAGAGTCAACTGTATATACAGTGCTACTTTTTAAAATTTCAGTTCCTGCGAAAATTTACAATTTTTTTTTAAACTTCCCTAATTCATGGTGTATTTCAAGCTCTGGGGGGGGGGGCGAGCCCCCAGAGCCCCCCCTCCGTGGATCCGCCACTGTATACAAACCTATTTTAAAAAATACTCTGTTAGTCTCCGTATAATGAATTCAACGCTAAGAATTCTGCCGCCCCTAGCAAAGAGTGAAGGCAGATGGACCCACGGAGAAGGAACAGAAGAGTCGCTCCCCTGAACAAATATTTAATGAATAACAAAGATAAAATGGTCTTTCTGACAATGATGACATATTTCATGAAATTCTGAATTAGTTTCAAGCTTTGCGCCTCGCAGAATTTATTTTTTTATAAATCTGCCCACATCAAAGGCACGACCTTTTTCTATGTCCTCCAAGTGACAGCAATAAATGATTGTTAATTATCTAAAAAAAAAAAAAAAAAAAAAAGTGAGAGAGAGAGAGAGAAAAGAACTTTTTTTTAAAATTTTACGTGTTATACAAGTAGATAATAGTTAATCTAGGCCAGCCGCCCCTTTGAAGTGCCGCCTGATGCAGCCGCCTCTCTGCATGATAGCACGGCACGGCCCTGAACTGTTTAACGGTGTTATTCGAAAAAATCATGTGATTTTGGTACATAATTACAAATAAACTAATTATGCCAGGCACTTCAAAATTTTGAAACTGTCTCTTTACAAGCTGTATTACATACTGCGAAGGCAGGCCAATCTGTATCAGTTTCAATATTTTTAGAAAAAATTCTTAAAAATCGGAAATTTTCGCAAAGCGTGTCACTCTTCGAAAAATCTTGCAGCTCAAATCCATGTTTAAGAATTTTTTCTGAAAATTTCACAAAAGCCACAGCGTTTTTGCTTATCGTAGTGTGTAAAACAGCTTATGAATAACCATCTGGAATTTTTTGGAGACTATGGTGCTATTAGTTTATTTCAATTTGTGTACCAAGACTAAAAACAGAGTTCTTTTTTTTCGAAGAACAACCTTAATAAAATAAAGCTGAAAGGACTAGCGATAACTTTCATATACAGAAGTAAGTACCTGTATTTTGCATATTTTATTCGCAAATGTAAGATGTGTAGCAAATGATAACCATAAGAGATATTTTGACACTCCCTGTTTATAGTCTTCTTTTAGGTACTTGTCTAGGTTTTGTTTCGTAACTTGCATTAGTTTCAACAAAGTTCAGCAGTAAAATTTTTAATGAGCCGTCTTCTCTAGAACAAGTTATGTATTCATCCCTGTACTCATGTGAATTTAATAGAATTCGAAAAACAAAAGTTATAGAATTTTTCTGTATTACTTTTTGTCATTCATGCAAATAAATATTCAGTGTTTAACGTACTAATATTTTTTTCATTCTGAGAGTCCTTAAAATTCCAAACATTAGTTCATAATAAACGGACAGTGATAGATCCAAATATCTCTACTTATTATAAAAGAAGGTGTCTGTGTGTCTGTCGGCAGCGTTACGGACAAACGGCTACACCTAGAAACAGCAAATTTGGTACTCGGGAAGATGTAAATATGTAGTTGTGCACCTCGAAGCGATTTTTTCAAAATTCGACCTAGATTTTTTTTTTATTTTATGTTTTATGCGATTTTTGGCATTTTTTCTCACCTAATTCGTAATAACGGCGGAAATTACGCTCGCAGCAAAACGGCATTTGTATCATCGGATAGAGGAAGAAATTTTCTTTTAAAAACAGTTTGTTCTGAATACGTAACATGATTTACCGATTTTTAGGAATTTTTTTACTAAGCATTTGCTTCGGCGAATTATTTCGTAAAATAATTTTAAAACTGTCGCATCTTGAATTCTATCCGTCATAACTTTTTGATATTTTGACAAATCGTGAAACATTCTTTTCTCCCTCTTTTAAAATAAAAACGAAAAAATTATGTAAATTAGATGATTTTTTACGAATTTTAATGCAGCCTAATGTTTAGAATTTAATAGCATCAACGCGATCTTACGCCATTCATTACATTGCGATCACGGCACGAGAATTTATGATCGGTTGTTGCCACAGAAAGGATTTAAAAAAAAGGGTTTTTTCAACCAATCGAGTTTTTAAATGGGATATCAGAATTTCAATTCGCAAGTGAGGATCTATGACGTCAAATGCTTTAAGATACGTAAAAATTACGCCATAATTTTAACTCATTTATTCCAGCTCTATTTTCAACACAGGGAGACGATATTTTGATTAAAATTTACTGTAGAAATAAACTAAGAAATTCACGATTATTATTATTAGAAGTGGTATTTTAATCCTGTGCTTATTTAAAAATTGAAATGTTTTCACGGCGCTGAAAATGTTCATTTTAAAAGTTACAAAGTTCGTTTCAAAGCGCGATATATTAAAATTTTTCTATTTACTATTTTTATTTTTGGCATTTAATTTAGCGTAGGCGTTGCCTAACATACGCATGTAGGTTGCGAGTATAGTTTTATTTTAACGTTGAATTACGTTCCTCCATAAAGGTTCAACGTAAAGTTTTAATGATACCGTTTGAAAACAATTATGCGAAATATCGAAATTAACTCCCTCAATCAACCGGGGTATCCTTTACGGCAGTCAAACAGTGACGTCATAAATTAAAAAAAATGCGTGAAATTTGTAAACTCTGCAACTCTCTGCGCAACGCTCATGCGCTCTCTGCAACGCCCTGTCACAATTAAAATGGGAATAAGTAGCTCCTCGAGATTACACAGTTTGATGTTTTTCAGGAGACAGGACTATGGAGGATATAAAAGATATCGCTATATTAGATACATGGATAGTTAAAATGGCACTCCTTGGATATTTTCTCCCCACAGTAAGATGAAATGGTTTGCGGCGCTAAATACGCCAATAAAACTATGTATAAATTAAATATATAAGGTGAGTTTCCTTAATGGCAACCATTATGTGAAATGATTATTATTTATGCTAATGCGTAAATTGCAAAGAATCGCCACAGAATCACAAGATACCATTGAGGCCAAATAATCTAAGCTGTTTCTTTTAAGAGAGCCTTGAAGAGGGAGAAGCGAGTATAGATAGTATTAATGTACGTAATAGGTAGTATTATTAGATTTGTAAAGATAATATGAATAAATCGCAATGTACCACGTTAATAAATATTTCATGAAATTAAAAGTGTTTATCCTTTTTCAACGGTTGTCTTACAACCAACTAAATGAAAAGTAATTCTAATTTGCGTTAATATATCCCGCAGTCATTTCAACAGAGGAGATTACTTGAACTTTTTTAAAAATGAAATTCTGTTTTGTCACATGCAGATATGATTTTAGTAGTAAAATATTCCCTTCTTCCCGTATGAAGAGCGCGTGCGCAGCTATTTTTAAAACATCTCTTGAAAATAGCATAAATGAATTCAGAAGACCTCAAAACGTGTAAATACACCAAAATCTCGAAATCGAATTTTTTCATGATTACAATACTTTCCTTATATGGTACATGTTCGGAAAGAAATAAATGGTGCTCTATTTCATGTAGTGTCTTAGGTATTTAATGCTACAACTTGAGCCTAAAAAACAGTATTATGTAGAAATAAGACATTTTGAAAGCCAGGAGTTCTCTGCAAACCATTAAGATTTCCACTTTTTTGAAGTGAATGACACTGACGTAGTTTTTTGAGTCATTATACTGCAATGATCAGGTTAGTACTCATAACACAAACTTTACATTAAGAGTCAAATAATTTTGCTCTTTTTTTTTTTAAATTCCACATCACGAATAATTTTGAATTACACATGTAAGGAAAATTTTCGTTTCCTACCGTGGAAGAACGGGCACGCAGCTAGTTAATAAATAAAAAAAAACTTGTTTTTCTAATGAGTGTATATCCCTATCGGGTTAAAAAATTTTATTGAATAGGCAAATTAAGAGTACGTCTGAAGTTTTATTTATTTATTTATTTTTAATGTATAAAGCGCTTCTTTACTATTATCAAAATATTTAAAGCATAGAAACTTGTGAACTAAAACACCCACACGGGGAAAATATATTTATTAACGTTTATTGAAAAATTCGCGTGAAGGAAACTTTGCAAGCATAGTAAATCCTATTTTTAAAATAAATTCGACGGCAATTAACGTTATCGAATTTTGACGTATGTCATCAAAAAAAAAACCTGTTTTGGTTTTAATTAAAACTAATATAAAATCCTAATTTGTTGTATTTTTATAGAAAGGTTTTCTGTAAAAGAAGCTATATGTCCATTGCTTTCGGGGAAAGGGAATCTTGATTTCTCTCAGCCGTTTCGGAAAAGGAAAAAATGCTAACCCCCCCCCCCCCCAACCTCTGGGAAAGGAGAAATGTTTTCTCACTTTCGGAAAACCCTTCCCCCCAACGGGGTGTCCATTTCCTTTGGTAATGGGCGTGAGGGTACAACGCCAGTTATCTTCGGAGTATAGTTATCTTCGGAATTTAAACCAGAATAGCGGCTTTTTTTTCCTAAGGTTTTGTTTGATATTTTTTTTCTCAGCACATGCAGTGTAAATATTTTTATGTACTGTAAGTACTGTGTTTTATGTCTACGGAGTTCTATGAAATGATGTAGTTGATAGTCCACAGGGTCGTATTTTACTTTTGGAAAACACAATTTTTTAATCCAGTTCAAAAATTAAGAGGATGCTAGTTGAGGATAAGACGTTAAAGTGGTGATCATAAATCCTTCCTTACGAGTTCTACAAAATAAACACATTACAAATAATTCGTAAAATTGGGTATTAAAATTTCTTACATTTTTTTACAGGGTTTCTACGGATTTCACAGCTTTTGCTTCCCTGACTTTTCCCTGACGTCTATCATGCTCTTCCCTGACTTTTTAAATAGCGTGCTTTCCTTATTTTTGCGTTTCTATTTTTTAATTTTACATCCTTTAATTAATAACTTTTTATATATTTTGCCCCCTTTTTTTTACAAATAATAATAATAATAAAAAAATCAATATACACAAAAATATTATTTGGCATCACTGGAATTCTAACAAAAAAA
>JAWZYV010005125.1:0-10754 GCA_038373885.1 Cheiracanthium punctorium | reverse complement strand
CTATTTTGATGGGTGGATTGACGGGTTAAAAATTAAATCTCTAGAAGATTTAAAAAATCTGATGATCACTGATCAGATTAAAAGAAAGGTACCATTTGAAGTAAAAGAACATTTCATGGATGAATGGACGGAGATTGTATCCCCAATAACGTTGGCCGAAAAACTAGATGAATATGACGATGTAAGAAGAGTAATGAAGCCAAAATTCGCCAAGGAACGTCCTCTTGCGAAAACAGAAAACGATAATTGGGCAATTAACCCGTACCAGTCAAAATACGGAAATTTTGAAAGTCGCCGAAATACAACGACTCGAAAGGAAAATGATTTTCAAGATAGGAGAAAAGAAAATTTTCATGAACAAAGGAAGCGGAATCGATGTTTTGAATGCGGATCGTGTGAACATTTGCGATCGCAATGTCCGAGATTTAAAAATAAAAGCGATTCACTTAATTTCCATAACAGAAGATCAGAGCGTGCACAGAGCAATTTAGTTCAAATGCAGATTAGTGATGCGAATAAAGAAGATAACACTGAAGAAAAATTGAGCATGCTCACCGCACGGGTTGATTTGAGAATATCAGATAAATTTAAACTCAAAAGTAATTGCGATAATCTTATGATTTTGGAAGTTGAATGAGAAGGGAAAACATTTAATGGTATCGTAGATACTGGGGCACAAATATCAGTCATACGAAATGATTTAATACAGAAACATGAAGAAAAGAGTGAAGGTACTGTAAAGCTTTACTCAGCGTTTGGAGAAGAAGAAACATTTCCGTAAAAAATAGTGAATGTAAAAATAAATGATGGGTTACATGGAAGAGTACCGGTTATATGTGGTATATCTAGAAAACTAAAATGCGATATGTTAATCTGTAATACGGCATTTAAATTAATGAAAGAAAACATACAGTTGCTTAATGGTATGGAATTAAAATCTGATGTGCGCAGTATTTTAGTTGAAGACGAAGACAAAAGGTATATAAATCACTTGGTATCGGGAAATGTACAAACAAGGACTGAAAACACTGAAGCAGAGAAGAACGCGAAAGTTCCTGAGACTGTAGCATCGTTCCAGAAGCTCCAAAGGGAAGACGAACAGTTAAAACCATATTGGAAACATGCAGAAAATCATCAAAATTCATATGAAGTTTTAGATGGTATTCTTGTACATGCCGAAACAATATGTGAATAAGCCTGTATGCTGTAGGACTACTAAAATAAAACTTTGATGCAAATAATAACATATCTGGTGAATATCTCGGAGATTTCATTGAACATAAATGCAATTGTTCAACTAAAAATGTCAAAGTTTCACTTATGGTAATATTGTCGCAATCTGCAACTACACTATTACAAATTGCAACAACACCTTTTAGCTTATCATGGTAATTAATATTATCTCATCCTTTTTATTTAAAAACATTGCTACAAAGTTTGGGAAGCTTACAGGATGGAGTACAAAATTCTCAAATAAAATACCTGAAAAAAAAATGTTGTGAACTGTCGCAAACAGAAAAAATAGTCGGCTTAATGAGGGATGAAATTTATATCAAGCCAGGAACAAGCTATAAAGGTGGTAGGATAGAAAGAGTAGCAATGAATATGGATAACACTGAAGCTTCTACAATACAGGCATTTATGATTACTCCCCTTTTCTCTAAAAATAAAGATGTTGTTGGACTATTTCCTGTGAAGAATCAAACTGCTGAAGATCTGTTTTTGATTTTAAACCAGGTACTTAGAATTTTAAACGAAGCAGGCTATAAAGTTTTATATGTCTCTTCCGATAATAATCGTGTAAACCGAAAGACATATGAAAAACTTTGTGAAGGTCAACTTAAACCATCAATACCTAATCCAAGTTCTTCAGGTGATGTACTTTTTTTATTATTTGATACTGTACATTGTATGAAAAGTGTTCGTAACAACTGGCTGAACAATCATGACACAAATCAAACATTTTTTGTTCCTCCCATGAAGTTTTTAGAATCTGGCCATAGTTTTGATGAAAAGGCTGTATTATATGCTAGTTTGACACATTTAAAAATATTGTATAAAGAAGAGTGCGACAATAACTTAAAACTGGCTCCTAGCTTAAATAGAAAATCTCTATATCCCAATCACCTTGAACGTCAAAATGTTGGTAATGCATTGAAGCTGTTTGATGAGAAACTTATTCCGGCATTAAAAGAGTCTGAAAATAAAATTGGGAAAGATGTTTTTGGAACTGTGCACTTTATAGATGTATTTTCAAAATTTTGGAAAATTGTTAAAGTAAAAACCCCGCATAAAGGCAAACATAAGAGAGATCCATTCAGTGACCCTGTAAGAAGCTCTGATTGCCCTAACATGCAATTTTTAGAAAATTTTGTCTTGTGGCTTCAGCATTGGGAGTCTCATTGGCTTCCTCCGCCTTTTGCAAAAGCTGGTTCTAGATCAGGAAAACTATCAAAAGAAACTTACTTTGCATTAAATCATACAGTGCAGACATTAGTGTTAATTTGCAAGTATTTATTTCAAAATATTGTTCCTTCACCAAAATACATTCTGTTGGGAAAATTTCAAACAGACTGTTTAGAGGCACGATTTGGTCAATACAGATGTATGAATGGAGGAAATTACCAAATATCTATTGATCAAGTATCAGAATCTGAAAGAAAATTAAAAGTTTTAAGCTTATTAAATTTGAAATCAGCTAAAATGGGTTCCTTCAATGTTAAAGACTTCTTAGATTCATGCAAAGATGAAGAAGATGTTCCTGAAATGTCAGATTTTTTCTTAGATGCTATATCTCTTTCTGAAACTATCGAAATTTCAGAATCTAATATGAAGGTTTTAGTTTTTATTGCAGGTTATGTTGCTAGAAAGGCTTCAAAGTCATGTTCAATGTGCAAAGAAAACCTTGCTACTGACAAGGAGATGTGCATTGACATTGATGAAGACATAAAGAGTTACCTGCAAGAACTTGATCGAGGTGGACTTTTATGGCCAAATAAAACAACTCTTTCAATATTCAATGCTGCATTTAAAATTTTTCAAATGTGCATTTCAGAAAAATTTGAAGAAGAATTTTTGAAATTTAACAATCAAAGATATTTACTTTGTGAACTGTGCAAAGAAAAATTACAGGAGGATGGACTTTCATTTGAAGGTATTTGCAAATGTGGTAAAACTACAGTTCACGTAATCAATGATTGCATTAAAATACTATCAAATATATTCCTGAATAACTACACAAAAACTAGAAATGACAAATTAACTGGCAGAACTTCAAATAAAAGAAAACTTGCAACTGTAAGTACCTCTAAGGTGGACAGCAGGCCTAAAAACCTGGAATATTAGGAAATTTGTATGAAAACTAATTTTTCCAAATCTGCAAATGAAGATTTGATAATTTTTATTCATAAAATTAATGCAATTCTAACTATCATTTGATTTTTTTATTTGAAGTTCTTCCAGTTGTTTTAACATTTTAGCTTTCTTTAAAACGTATTTTGGAATATTTGCTTCCTTAAAACTGTGTGTTAATCTTACATGCTGCTGGATTTGACATACTTTTAAGATTCAAGAAACTACTTGGTTTACACATTTATCCCCTTAAAACAGCTGAGGAATATCATTTTATTTTTATCAGTATAAAATAGACGGAGTTTTTCAACTAATTCTAATTTTTTTTTAAATGAGAAAAACACTTTTTGCAGTTAATGACTGAAAAGTAATATTTAAAAAAAAAAAAAAAAAAAAAAAAAAAAGTTGCAATTCTGTATCTTATGCATATTGCATCAATTGCAAAACCTTTAAAACGCTATCTTGAAAGTATTCGTCGGAATCTAGGAATTTTAGGCAAAAATTCTTTTGCTGGTTACTCTTACTCCTTTATTTAATGTTACAAGTTTTAGGTGTATTCTGTGAATTATTTGTAATGCATATAATTTGACTAAGACAACATATAAACTTTTAAGATCTATTTTAATCTTTTATTTCAATTAATCTTATTATAACAAAAAAAAAGCTTTTTAAATTAATTTTATTTATCAATTTATTTTATTTTATTGTATGAATTAAATAGCTTTTTCGTGTAATACTTATTGTTTAAGTCTATGAAATTTGTCTATCAAAATTTGAAATGTTTAATATATCAATGAAGATTTATATATTTTTGAACGCTCACAGTATTTAAGGCTTGTTGGAAAACAAAAACATTCAGCAGAGCCATGCTGCCATGCATACTCAAAACTGAAATCTGCAATGAAATGTAAATATAAATAATACATATACTTCCTTTAAAAGAAAGTGTGGTGTAATACATTTTGCTATTTAATTTTTCACATTTAGTAATTAATATTTTTTCCCAAGAAAGTTTGTCAAGTTTTGTGTTTTGCAAACTGTATATTGAGTTACAGGATCTAATGTTTTTTGCTTTTTCAAAATATAAAAAGATGCATTTTAAAATATTCATTGTTGATATGTATTTTTTTAATAAAAATGATATAATTCATATAGCTTATCTTACTTTATTTCACATATTGCAAACGATACTAATTGTTGATTCTTAGTTTCACAAATTAAATTGTAAATTTCAACACATGGTTTTCAAAAGAATTTTTTCTTCGAACTCTTGATATTTTTGTCAATATACTAACAAAATCTCCAAGAATATTTAAGCGTTGATAAAACCTAAATTTTTCCATGTCTGAAAAGGTCTTAATCATTCTATACTTGTTTTTGTTGTTAATTTGATATATTCTTCCTTAAGCAATATACATACATATTATTTTCCCTCCTGTGATAAGTATTATATTTCATCTAGTAAAACATAAATACTGTTGATTAGCTGTTTTTTTTTTTTTTTTTTTTTTTTTTTAGAAATAAGTGTTAAGCTTTTAAGCAAATAACTTATTTTTAGATGAATAAATTAAAATGACACTTCCATGATAATTATGAAAAGTAGTTGGATGTATGGATTATATAATAAAATAATTTAATAAAATTTGAGGCATAGCTTTTAAATAATTAAATATATTGATCTCAATACTTTTGCCATTATAGTCAAATTTCATTAAAATGTATATTGAAGGTGAATCACAGTATTATTTAATTCATCTGAATTGTGTTAATTCATTTTCTATTATATTATAATTATTAGTAAATAAAAGTGACATTTGTAACATATCTTTCCCCCTCAATTTGTGCTTTTATTATGTTTTTATAACTCCAAAATAGACTTCACAATCTGGTCAAATAACAGCTGAAGTTGGATAAAAATGTTCTTAAAAAGATTCCTGCAGTTTAAAAGAAAAAAAAAATCTAAGGCATTTTTAAACTAATTAAAATGAAGTCCGTTAATATAAATAAAATATGATTAAATAAATTAAGATTTGCATTTTTTTTTTTTTTTTTGTTGTTATTTCCAAAGAATTTTAGTTAGCCAATAATATTCAATTGTCAACTTATTTTGGGGGGAAAGTTTCAGTTTTCGTTTTATTCTAGCAATCGGAAGCAGAATAGATATCACTTGCAAAGAATTTTAGCACTCTGCAAATAATATTCAAACTCAAAATTCTTTGGGGATCAGAAGTTCGAATTTTCGTTTTATACTAACAATCGGATACACAAAGTATGCTTGAGTATTCTTAATATTCTCTATTTTTTCTTGCATTCTTAATTTGCTATTTTTAAAATGCATATAGATATATATTTTATATCGGAATAAATTTACTCTTCAGAGTAAATTTCTTGAAAAATAAATATTTTCTATCAAGCAAATTTTTTCACTTTGTGAAAGGGATCGAATTTCAAAATTGTTCCCAATATAAACTCACAAAAGTAAGCAGAACAGCTTCATCGTAGCAAAGCTTGTCGGACGGCCGGGGACCCGGGCTATGACGTCACGGATTTATGCTTTAGGCTTGATCCACTGCTCTAGGTGGCTTTGAAGGTACCCATCCCTATACAGATAGCCCTCGAGTAGCTTTGCCTTTATACGCAATAAAATATAATACAATTCGGAAAAACCGTCATCTATCTAAAGCTCCGTGAGAACATAGCTGTTTAAGACAATTCAACCGCATGGAAATGAGAGAGAGAGAGTAAAAACAAAGAATGTCCTCAAAAAGCATTTTCTGAGGCGTTTTGCCCCGCTTTTAGTTGATCGCCTACATTCGCACCCTCCTTTGGCCGGCCCTGCGTTGAAAACAAAATATTTCAATTAGGAACTTACCAAAAGAATGATAGCATAAAATGAAAAAGAAATAAATAAGCAGGACTTGCGTTTGAAAAATAGTACTTTTACACAATAAACGAACTAAAATATATGAATGATCGGTCAGCGTTCTCAGAATTCTGGCATAATTCTGAGAACATCTTTAGATACCTTCCTGGCGTCGTCCTTCAAAACCTTTCATTTTAACGCGCGAATCCATCAGTGCATTTACGTTAGTGTGTTTCGTATTTAAAATAATAATAATAATCATCATCATCATGAGTATGCTTTTCACCTTTGAAGTGCAAACATTTTCACATCCATATGGAAGACCCACCGGATAGACTGTCCAACGCTCAAAAAGTACAGCCGACGGGCACCCCCAGTTTAGTCAAGCGCCTCATTCGCACCCCTTGTCCAAGATCCACCCCCCCCCCAAATAGCAAGAGAAAGTGTTCATAGTTAGCCCCTGGTTAAAAGCGAAACATACAGATGAAATGGCTACACATAAGTTGAGAACAACCTGCCGTATTCTTGTTTTATGGGGGAAATATGGAAAATTTTTAAACTGGACAAAAAAGTTGAGATGAAGGAACACATTTTATTTCTACAGGTACACAGAATATGTTTCTTTCATATATTTGTTCTTAATTTTTCTCTCGGATATTTTTTACATCACCAAATCAGGTCTTTCTTGCAGAGCTATTAAAACAGTTAATCGTAGAAGCTAAACGCAGCAGTTTTTTTCGGTGTCACTCCTACTGTTGGTGTCACCCGGTGCAGGCCAGCACCGCCCCACGCTGAACCGCTTCACTGTGAAATCGCATAAACGAGTCCAAGTAAATACCGGAGTCAGTTCGTTAGCAGAGAAAGTAGCGGCTATCTGGATAAAAGTCATCTTTCTCATCCCTTCCAAAACCTACACTGCCCATCTTCGGGTGTCCGCTGTTTGACCGCGGGTGAGCAGATGCTTACTCTCGACGAAGTGGGTCGATGACCGCACTACGTACAATATTAAATCATTTTTTCCCGGTCAAGTAAAAATTCGCTATTTGTATAGAATCAGTGGCGGAACTTCAAATTTCTGCCCCCCGCAAAATGATTTAGTGGGCCCGTCACCTTCCCGGATCCACACGACACTTCGACACTTAGTGACATACAAAGAAGTTGTTTCGATGTGTGTATTGTACACTTTTTATTTAAAAAAATTGAAACAAATGGGATGTAATTACACCTAAAATTAATTCCCTTAAAAAAAAAAAAAAACCCAAACACCTCTATTTCGACGCTAGAAGAGGTTTACGGAAATGCTTCGTTTAGTTAAGCACATTTGTTAAGCTGTAACATATTGCTTGCGAGTCACGTAAAAATACGTTTTTCACCAACTAATGGTAGAGGGCAGGGAGGTTAAAACAAATTCTATAGTAAAATGTTCCCGCCCTCAATGAAAAACAACGTCAAATATAATGAAACATTTTTTCCCTTAATGTCAAAAACAAACATCCACACTTAAATAAAGTAAGAGCAGTTTATTTACATAAAAGGTATGGTATCTAGAAAAATAATAAATTAAACTATACAATCCAAAAATAAAATGTATTTATACGTGCTTTATTGCGGAGGAAGAGACAAATTCAGGGTGGTCGGAGATGGAACTTCATTTTAGAGATACATTTATCGGGATAGTTTTTTTTATAAACACCCTGTACATTACTTAAAAATAGTAATTAGAACAAAAATGAATGAAATCAGTACAACCAGTAATTTAAAACGGAGAATTTCAGTAACATTTTGTTTCGTAGATCGTGCCGTAAACAAATGTCTTCATGTAATTATCAAGGAGTCTTTGCCTTACACCTTTTGGGGTGTTGAGGTAAGGTATACTTTTAGAAGCAGAGGTGTAATACTATCGTACTTGTCTTCGAACACTATAGTCTGTTTCACCCTAACTTGGCAGTACAGATAAAGCTACAGTAACCGAATCACAGACGTAGTCATAGGAACAGGTTACACAGGGAGAGAAACAGGTTACACAGGGGTGTCTATAACCATTGTCATAGCCCCACATTTGGCGGGAAAAACATCTTTTTTTTCTGTTTTTTTTTTTTTTTTTTTTCATTGTTATTATGCATCTTAAATAATTTTAGCTACTGTATAAAGTTAATAAAACAAGGATTTCTATTATGTCTATAATAACTTAAGTTGTTTTATCATAGAATGATTTTAAATTAGTTTATAATAATATGAATAATTATTCACAATTACAAGGAAATATCGTTAAAGTTTGGTATTCTTAGAAGAAAGAAAACACACACAGAATGGATTTTTAGGATTCATTTGGAAAAGCCGTTTTATATCAAAATTTGTTATCTTTCATGAATTTTACAATTTTCATAAAAAATATTCCTTGACTTATAACATTTCAAAAATTAACCGCATAATAGAAAGACATATAATAATAGAAAGACGTATAACCGCATAATATAAAATTTTAGTCAAATTTACAAAAAAAATTTCAGATTGGAAATTTGCTGTTGACAAAAAGTGCAAATAGAATTCGCAGTTCAATAAGCATAATTTCTATTAAAAAATAATTGATTTAATGATAATACGAATGCAAATTTTGGTTCCGAAATTAGTTTAATATTTATTATAAAAACCATTTTCATTAAAACTTGTCATGCTTAAATGACTATAATAAACCAGTTTCATAAATATTTTCTGCATATATTTAGCAGAGTTCATGTGAACAGCGTTCATCAAAACGGAAGCATAAAGCAAGAAAAAACATTTGTATTGCGATGATTCGGCTGCTTTCTTCTTTTTGTCGTATGACTTAAAAAGTACATAAACACATTGTTTAAAAAGAAAAACTTTAAGGCCAAATTTTTCGGCAATTTCTTCGACTCTATAGCTGTTATACAAATGCTTTACTTCGTTGACTTTTTGCAAAAGTTCAATTTTTATCATGTCTGAATCCCACAAAATGCTCTTTTCTGATAACCACTCTTGGATAGCACTTTTCTTCCAAGAAGTTGTAGGAATTTTCTCTTTCTTCACAGAATGATACGGGGCATTGTCCATCACAATAGTGCTGTTGTGTTTCAACTTCGGCATGATATTCTCAAACCATTTCTCAAAATGGTTACCATCCATTTCTTCATGGTAGTCGCCAGATTTTTTCCCAATAAAAATATCTGCAGCATCTCTAACAAATCCGTCGCTGCTTCCAATATGTGTTATGATCAGTCTTCTTCCTTTTCCTTTAGGTACAGTTAAACCTACTGTTAAATTTGAAGAAGAGGCTTCATAACTGTTTTTAATTTTTGTATCTTGCCACACTCGACTTTGGGAATGTCCTTCGTTTACCCACGTTTCATCCAATAATATATTGATGCATTTTCTTTCTTTAATTCCCTAAATTTTCTTAAATAATTTCTGCGCCATAAAATGATGTCTTGTCTTTCAAGAAGAACAGCCTCTCTTTTCCTTTTTTCAAAAGAAAATCCCATGTCCTTTAATAATCTATACATTGTAGTCCGGCTACTGTTTTTTGAAAATATATCTGAATCATCGTTCACTTCTTTCAGAACTTTGTCCAACGTAGGAATCTCATTTCTTCGAAAAAAACTATGAATTTTTCGTCGAATGCATGACAGCGTAAAGTCATCATATTTCACCAGGCTTTTACGCTTGCCTACGGCACCAGGTCGCTTTTTTCCAGGAGTACTTAAAGCACTTGATGTCTTCTTTTCTTTCTTTAAGCGAAAAACTGTTCTTTTCGGCACACCAGTTAATTGAGAAACCTTTTCAACAATTTCATTGACAGATTCTCGAGGGTTTTCTTCTCGAAGTCGAGAATAAACATTTAATATATTTCTCCGGGCTCCACTTTCGATTGGCTTTCCACGTTTTGATGGAGTGTACAACGTGGTCGGTGACATTCCTTTCTCAGCCATGATCAGAATATCCCAAAAAAGAAAAAAATGAAGAAAATATCAAGAGGAAAACTTATAAAATAGGCACGAGAGATCAGATTATAGGTACGAACGATAGTAAAGACGCAAAGAGAATGGCACTGAATTGGCGCGGAAGATAACCAAGATAGCCAGGAAAGCGACCTTGAAAACCAATTTCCCGCCAAACTGGAATTCCATCCCGTCGCTGTTCCAACAATATTAGTACGCTTTGGTTTAAAAACAAATGCTTTTAGCATATGATGAACTTGAAACATATGATTAGAAATCACAATATATAGAATGTTTGACATTTTTTTTTACAATTTTTTACGCATATTCTTCATTTTAAGTTCCAAAACAACATAGAACTATTTTTCCGGCGGATTCGTACATTTTCTACCTTTCCCAATGCTGACAAGTTAAGGTGAAACGGAGTATAGTAATTCGTTGCCTCATTCGTGTGATTTCTCCGCTCCGAAAAAAATGAACCTTCTCTTTTTCAACGCTAGAAGTTGCTTAGAAATACCTAGTTTCATTAATACTAGAAAGCGTCGTTGGGGACATTTTGACCCTTTTGATAATATTTCATG
>JAWZYV010005124.1:0-11341 GCA_038373885.1 Cheiracanthium punctorium | reverse complement strand
GTCTGGGGGGGAGGGGGGGCAGGGTTTCCCGCTAGAGCGCGAGAATCTCTAATACATTTCTTAAATCTGGCGCAAAAAATAGGACAGGGCGAGGTATTCTCGCGCTGCAAAATATTCGCCACCAGCGGGAAATTCTTGAGCGCTGTTTGAAAGTTTAAAAACGGCAGTTTACAAAAACTAAAAATATGTTTTCACTCTACTACTGTGGAATTCCGGTAAAGTATTGTGGATAACGACGAGCTGCGGCGCCCACAAAGAGGCGTCCCCTCCACCCCTCCCTTTCCTCTCAGAGTTTCTGTTTAGATATAACTCTGATGAATCATGGGAATGCATAGGGCAATATTAATTAATGTTATCGCCCCATTGAGCTGAGGTGTTGATTTTTCTTCTCCGCAGCTGTAAAGTGTTTTGTTTTTGTATGTTCGCCCGTCCTATACGAGTTTTGAGAGCATTTCATCTGTTTTTTTATATACCACCACCATTCTTGGAATTATATATATCCTCTGGCAGTTTGAAATTTGCAACCCCCCCCTTCCGTTCTAAGTTTAGTTGCGGTTCACAGTAAGAGTTAATCTTTTAAGAAGAAAGAAAAAAAGGAGGGAAGCTGAAATATTTGGTTAAATGGCTGGATAATCTAGCTTTTACTGTAGTAAGAATTTGAACTTAACTATATCTGTTTTAACTTTGTCACACATATTTGTATCTTACCAACTTTGTAGTATAATATAATTTAATATTTATACAAATAAATTATATAAATATTAAGTTATTTTATATAATTTTATCATACTAGATAAAATATTATAGTTAATAATTCTTTTGCTTAGTTAAACTGGATGTGATTCCTTGAATAAATTTGAATATTCAGTAACTTTGAATATCCATTAACAATTCAAATTTAAATTTCAGTGCACTTTCAAGTGAAAATTTAAGCAATCTTATTAGAATAGCTGATGGAAATATCAATTTAGAAAGTTTTCCATAGGTCAAGCTGTAAAATTTTTTAATGAACGGAAAAATCGGTGTTATTGAAATTGTACTATAAATAAATAAAATGATGTTAAACAATATTTATGTTCTCACTTAACTTTCAGAAATCTCACTCAAAATTTTTGGATGGGTGAGGAAATCTCCCCAATTTTTTTTCTAATGGGAACCCTGGGGGGGGGGGAAGGGCAAAATTATATCCTTTCCCAGGAGAGTACTTTCGTGATAGTTTGTCCTATAAACACAAAAGAAATAATACAAAATACATCAAAACTGTTTTATTCTAGCCTTCATATTCAGACTGGTGCCGACTTGTTAAAAATATTGGGGGGTAGGGGGGGGGGGTTTAAAAATATTTCCCAGTAGTTTCCAAGGAATTAGGAATTTTGTAATTACGTTTAAAAATAAGCATTTTTCATTATAGTCCTTACATTAAAAAATTCCTTTTTTTTACATTTTAGAAAATCTGTATAGACGCGCGTTCAAGTATCCTAATTTCAAATTAAATAAGTTTTAAATGGACAAGCATCAAAAATTTATATAATTTAATAGACATAAAAGAAGCCATGCATTTTTCATACTTTTTTTTTTAGATTACGGTCGATTACCCACTCGAGGGATCTAGTCCGAAAGGAGTGCTCTCCATGGGGTCTTTCTAAGTTCTCCTGGCTTCTATGTATGCAAAGTTTTGGAGAAAACCACGGGATACACCAAACGTCTAGGCCGGCGGATGCGACCTGGATTTAAACAGGCACCCTTCATCTCCGCTAAACACTCAGCCACTCAGCTTTAGAATGAGACCACTCTCAGCTTTATACCATCACTGGTTGCCAGCCTATAGGCATCTAAAGGTGAGAAAATATGAATTTTTTTCATAAAAATTTAAATCTTTAAAAATGAATAACTTCAAAAATAATTGTGCTACATAAGTGAAATTGGGTATTTTTTCGCAAGTCTATGATATATTGCTGCATACCAAAAATCATGAAAATCTAAGACATCAAGTCTGAAAATCTCCCAAAATTGTGTTGATTTGACATGGAATGACCCATTTGCACACCCAAAATGATCAAACAAACTTTTTTTTTTTTTTAAACAAAATTTTTAATGAATCTCAACCTTTAAACACCATTTTTGTTAGTTTTCTTGAGACAGTTTTGAATCTAATCAATCATTTAGAAAGTAGATTCCTGATTAAAAAGCCCATGATCAGCCAAATTCTTGACTTGGCATGTCTGGAATATTCAATATTCCAGTAAAATGCCTTTTGTGTCAATGTCATTACAAACAGAATATCCAACGAACAAGACCACCCCATTGGGCAATGAAAGAAATTATCCATGCTCAGTTTTTTAGTTCGATACTCGGTCATCCGATACGCGGGATTTATACGTAACTTAAAAAAATAATATCCATAAACATTTTTCATCAATTAAACACTAAGTATTAGAACTGAAATTAAAACAGGAAGACAATCACTGAAAGGCTATTGTAATGTAATATTAATCGACACTGATCAAATGCTTTTTCAACCCTTTGAGGCGCAACCCTTTCCCAATGCTGAAAAAAGGGCAGCCGTTGCCATCACTCCACTGAACAACCCGCAAGAGGACGGACGATCGCAACGTTCATCGCGTGCCACCGATCGAGAGACCCTTTTTTTGATGCAGCTGGCTGTGCGCAGCTGGGTCTCGATCGGTGAACGTTGCGATCGTCCGCCCTCTTGCGGGTCATTAAGTCGAGAGATGGCAACGGCAGCCCTTTTTTCAGCATGGGGCAATCCATCCAGCTGTTCTCGCATTCTTCCATTTTTCAGCAGATATCAGTGCTGTTAAAAATTGTCGTGACCCTTTTTTGACCGGAAAGGACGTGCTCAAAAGTAAAGGATTCTCGTGGAGCTCTATCACCCGCCACTATTTTTATAGAAATCCAATCTATTCTTCGTGGCTGGCAACAGTCAAACTGTCAGAGTTGGGTGTTCCCAGAGTGGGAACACTGCGTGTAAGACTGTAAGACACCCACCGGGGGGGCCGACCCAAGGGTTTACGGCAATATTCCCGAACACTGCGCGTTAAAGGGTTAATAATTTCTGAAAAATTCTGAGAGAGTAACTCGCGTAAACTTCTTATCAAAGTTTCCACAGCAATAAGCTGTGCAAATGAATCGTATTTTAATTAATTGCAAGAATGTAGAAGTGAGTAAAAATGGAAAATGTTCCTATGAAGTTCTTTGGCGAGACTGAAAACCCTCTACCCAAGGTCGCGGGGAAAAGGCCCTGTGTGGGTCACTTCTTGTGTGTTTTTGTTATTTTCTCTCTCCGCTCCTGGACATCGAAGGAAGAGAAGAGGTCATCAGAGCATCAGCGATGACCCGCTGGAGTGAGGTTACCTGCCGGGGGTATTTTTGACTGGCAACCATAAAAAAAACGTGTACATCGTCAGTTTGGGAATTTGAAATTGTTTCATGTTAGGGATGGAAGGGAATGAAATGTATTATTTCATTGTACATGAAAAGAAAGTGTGTGTGTGTGTGTGTGTTTGTTAGAATTAGGGTGTGAATATAAAGCTAAATAAAAGAAAGCATGTTGGTTTTATGTTATCAGCCGGTATGTGTGTTTGTCAGAAATGCAATGTCAATATAAAAGTAAATAAAAGAGAGCATGCTGGTGTTACGTTATAAGCTGGTGGGTGTTGGGAACATTTCTGTGTGGTTAATTAAAAAAATAAAGGTAAGTGTTTAATTTTAACGAATCTTTGCAATGATTAAGGTTTTTAATGTGAATTTTAAATGGATATTCGATGTTTTTATGTTATCGTAAGTGCTATTTATGTGCTATTCTAATCGTACAGACTTTATATGAGGTATACAACTAGGTTGTTGAATCCACTGATGTTTTTTTGAGTAGAAAACGGACCAGTGTTTGCCCAGTTTCCATTAGCTGTACAACTAGGTAGCTTAATCCACTGTAATTTTTTTAGTTGAAAAACAGTCGACTGTTTGCTCATTTTAAATTGCCTGTTACTGAATTTGCTGACGTTTTTTAGCTTAAATATGGATAGTGTATTTTGTTTTAATGCTTTTGTTAGTGGAATATAGGTGCAATTTTAATGTGTTAAAATACTTTGACTTTGCTGATCGTGCAAAATGGTTGGCAACAGTCACTGGGGCTTGGCAACCGTCAAGCTCCAGCGACTGTCCCCGTGTTTACATGGGGTGCGCACCGGCGTGTATCATTTTACCGAAAGTTACAGTATAGTAGTACCATAGTACAAAATTAATTCAAATTGTTACTTACTAATATCACATTCAAAGTAATTTTAAAGTAAGAGAAAACACTCGGATGTTAAATTTAAATATTGTTGCTTTGCAATTCACATTACATTGACCTCATAACCCATTTAAACATGAGACAGTAATCAGAGAAAAAGAACCTCATTATTTCATGTTCATGAATGTGTAAAGTCAATTAACGGCTAATTTTTTAAAGAAATATGCAGGTTTAAAAAAATGATTATAATTTCATTACTATTTAAAAAGGTGATTAATAACATACAAAAGAAACACTTGGGTAGTAAATTTTGCAGTACTTTAATTTCTGAAGTTTCACACCATATGAAATACTGTTTAAAAAGAAACTAATTAAATTAATCTGTGTACAGCGTTTAATAACAGCTTGATAAATTTTAACCAAATATTCGGTTAGAAATTCAACTGAATACTTGGTATTCGCTATTCGACAAAATTGTATTAATTTCGGCAAATTATGGCAAAATGGTAGTAGGTACATCCCTAAAATTTTGTTTTTCAGGCACTGCTAGGATATTTGCTATCAAGACGAGATGAAATATCTGCTATGAATTACGTATAAGAATGCATGGTGAACTGTTTTAATGGACAACCATAATGAGAAATGACTATCAATTATGTGCAAACCTAAATCGCCACAGTATGAAAAAAATCGCCATTCCATTCGTGACAAACATCCAAGCTGTTCCTTTCTTTTAACTCTAAAAGTTGATTGAAAATCTAGTTATCGTGATAAAAACAAGAAAGTTAAATGAACTAAGAAATAAAGTTAGAAACAATATACTAAATAATTACTATGTACCTAAAACTCCGAGGCTACAATGAGCAGTTTTGGTTTCCTAGGAAGGCGACAGTTCAAAAAATAACACTTTACTCCACAATGGAATTTAGCATTTAAAATTTCTTAAACGTAGAAAATTATGGTTATGACGACATATTATACATACACCCACCTCCTTGACACTCACATAACATATATTAAAATCAAATTAGAATAATCAAAAGACATAAAACCACGCACTGACTGCATTACCCAAACAAAATAACTGAGTTTGTTGCCAAAACAAAAATGATGAATATTTAAAAGAAGGACTGTTCGCTTTTTCCTTAAGAAGCTTCTACCAATAGAAATCATTACTTCTTCTTTTCAAATAGAAAAACCTTCTTTTGCTTTACAAGGAAGTTATTTATAATATCTCAATAATCTGGGCTTATTTTATATGAAAATAATATTAATGCATGAATAGCTGCATGAATCTTGATTCTAGCAATTTTATCTTTGCGGACTACTGGCAACGCTGTTTATGTGTTTACAAATTACATGTTTTTATGTGATTATCATGGACGTGATCATTTAATCTGATTCTAATATATTTTACGTAAGTAAACGTTTTTATTCTGTGTGTTACTTAGTTCTGGTTTTCATTTATTCAATTCAGTCCTTATCTGCAAAAGGACAATTCAAGTGTGAAGCGAACGATTTTAAAAACTCTCGCTTAGTAATGAAATAGTTTACGGTGAATAATAGCGATACTTTTGTTTTGGAAACTTTCTTTAAGACATGGTAATTTTCTAGTAAATTCGTACAATGTTTCTAATTGTATTTAATAATAATTACAACTTTCTAGTTATAATCACAATAAGTAGAGAAGGCCGGATTAAAGGGGGAAGGGGGCGAGACTCCCGAGAAAAAAGAAATCAGTATAAAAGATCCTATTTTACTTCCATAAAATGGGTGTGTATGTGTATCTTCCAACCAATACAAATACTTTCCGGTACTTACGTATTATCTCGGCGGTCATTCCCGCCAAACCATTTTCTCGTCAGATGTGTTTGCAAACTGTTGCCAATCATATTCCAAACTAGGGATGCACCGAATACCATGCTTTGCCGAATAACGAATACAGAATATTCGGTGGGGAACAGCTTTAGTATGGTCCCTTTTTGGCGATTTTTTGATTTGGCGACAAAATCTTGTCGCCAACCCAAGTTTGCCTTGCCGATGCCAATTGTAAACAATATGGCGGATCGGATGGCACTGGTTCCGAGATAGTTGATCGTCGCCGTTAATTTTGCTATGATTTATTTTAATGGCTTTTAAATATTTTTATGAAAAAAAATTAAACAGATAACAAGCTTACATGTACATATAGATTCGGTTTAATAAAATTTAATAACTTTCCTTTTTGTGTGAGGGGGGGCTGTGCCCCCCCTCAACCCCCCCCTTTCTCTTGAGTAGATTAAATTAAACAATGCAAACAATTAATATTCTAAAGGCAATACCTCACAAAAATAACAAATAAAAAAGACAAAAAAATTAAAATACATTTTAGCATTCTGACAAAAGACTACTTAAGCAAAATAAAGAACTAATTCAAATCATAACGAACAATGTTTATCTCATACCTTAATTAAAATCGCTAAATTGTTTCAATATTGAAATAATAAAATCAAAATATCAAATATTATATTAATAACGGAATTATTTGTTGCTCCTACCATTAACAAATAAACAAAAGTAATAATAAATAAAAACAAACAATGCTTTTAGTTAAAACTTTTTTATTTGGGAATACCTTATTCCCCCGTACATGATATATATTTCGGTTACACACATAACCATCTTCAGTCGTTTCTTCAGAAACGACTGAAGATGGTTATGTGTGTATCCGAAATATATATCATGTACGGGAGAATAAGGTATTCCCAAATAAAAAAGTTTTAACTAATTAATCCGCCGTATTAAATAATGTTTTATATGTTTTTATCAAACAATGCTTATCACATACCTTGATTAAAATCCCTAAGTTATTACAATATGGAAATAATAAAATCAAAATATCTAAAATTATTTCACTGTATCAAATATTAATAACATAATTATTTGTTGCTTCTACCCTTAACAAATAAACAATCGGGAACGAACATATTAACCTGAAACGTACTATCAAAAGAATGTTTATTCATACAAAACTGCATATAAACAGTCAGTATGAACCTGAATATCCATTTTAAATTTCAGTAATAATTAAATAATAAAATTGAATCTAAAATAAAGCCATTAAAATAAAACCATAAAGCGTAATGGCGGTTCCACAACTCGAAGCTCCCGCGCGAAATACTGGCAAAGGGGTCTCCAAAAGTTTAATAAAGGAACAAACGCTCCCTATTCGCTGGAGCGAAACCACGATGTCACGGATGAATGACGTCACGCTCCTAGGGTTGCCATGTCCAGCTCCTCTGCTCCGGAGCATCTGCCGGAGGGGTTAACATATTGGCGCCGTTATCACGCCAAAAACGTCGCCAAAAATAAATCGCGCCAAAGGGACCATACTAAAGCTGTACCTTCGGTGGAATTTCTAACCAAATATTCGGCTGAATACTTCGTTAAAATTTATTAAACTTTGCACATCGATTAATTTAATTAGTTTATTTTCAAAATGTATTTAATATTTCATATGGCGTTGAACTTCAGAAATGAAAGTACTGCAAAATTTAATATCCAAGTGTATTGTTAATCACCTTTTTAAATATTCGTGAAATTATGATAATTCTTTTAAACCTGCATATTTCATTAAAAAATTTCCAGTTTATTGACTTTACACATTCACGAAAACTTAATACAGTAGAACCCCGATTCATCGTTTTTCAAGGGGTGTGTAGGAAAAAGCGATGAATGCGGGAAAACGACAAATGCGGGTTCAAGTCAAACTACGAAGAAAGAAGTGTTCATGCAAGTACGCAATGACTGTATAACAAATACAAATTTGTTACAAATCAAATACATCGAAGATGAAAAGGAGCGATACTTATTTTCCAAAAATCAGTATTTTATGTTGGGTTTTTCATCATTTTTTAAATTAAACAGTAAATTTTCACGATTTACAATACTTTTCTCGACCTTTTCTGTGATTTAATGTTTGTATATAAAAGTTCATACCGTTTCAAAGACCATTATTGCTTCAAACTTCATACTAGTGTAATCTCTTCTGCAGTGGCAAGAATATTATCCTCTGCTTCGCCATTATTTTCGTTTTTTGCATTATCACACCTTCCTTTCATGCTTAGGATACCACATGCCCCAACTTCTCGATTAATGGAAAAAATTATTAAAATTTCACGCTATACACAACCTCTCCAACACGCAACCATCGTTCATCTGATCATCATCAGACCAAGAACTCATACCAAGAAACAATTACAGTTTATATGCCATATTTCCACTTAACCTTCAATTTCGTTTTAGCCAGGAGAAAAATTTTACAACGATGGACGCGGGAAAGTCAATTTATGACGAACGATACATGCGGGTTCCTTTAATCCTTTAATTAGTTCCTTCCAAATTATTTTGCTCCATTTATTGTTATGTCAAGTAGAAAATAACACATTTTTTTAAGTATACAACAGAAGTTTTATTTGATTTAATATTCATGAAAAATTCATTCCAATTATTTTATAAATAAAAACCTAGAAATGTAACAATGCCTGGTTGAACCACTCCAAAACAAAAATTTTACCACCATTATCCCAAAATTGTGAAGAATTTATGCTCTGTTATAAGCCTGAACATTTTCATAATAATGTTAACAATAAATAAATAACGAAGGGGGGAAATTGTGCTATTTTAAAAATCAAAAAATCTATTCCTTGTCGTTCCCTGATTTTTAAGCTTTTTTTTTTTTTTAATTTTTGCCTGATGCAGTATCCGAAGGTGTAATGATATTGAAGAAAGTGAAGCACTATAAGTAAGATCTACGTCAATTGGATGTCACGAATTTAAAAATACGTTTGAAAAACAATCCGATAAATCAGACTTCAAAGTGAAAATTGGTCTCGAACAAACTGATTTAGCAATTTTTGATTTCAGTTACTTGGAACATCTCTTTGAGATTATCAAGGGGAAATTCCATGTAAAATCAAGCAATAATCAAGACATCGTGTCTTTAGATATTGATGATTTTTCGTTTATATATAGTACTATCACAGTAGATGGTAAATGCACATTTTCGAAATTTTTGAAAAAATTATTTTCGAACCATGAATTTTTTAATTTATGGAAAAGTCGGAAAATTTGCGTGGTACAGTAATCTTAACAGGTTGCAATTCAAGACATCAAGACTTACTTCGGATAAAGAGTTTAAATTTGTCATTTTGGTCGTGTTCTGAAGTCTTTCATAAAGGTGTATATATTGTGATCTTGTCAATTAAATTTTTTTCCCCGTGTAGATTAAAAAAAAAATATATATTATTTAAAATGGAACCTTTTAATTCTTTGTGAAAACAGGTATTGTTTAACTTTTTTAGCAATATTCATGCCAAATTTCAAGGCGGTGTTTCTATGGCATCACGGTGGAAAAAATATTACCTATATGCAAATGTACTTTCTGGCAGGGTGGGATGGGGGATCTATATTAAAAAAAAATAGGCTATCACAAGTGCTTAGTTACTTTTCAAATGTTCATATTTCCAATTTTCTTGGTAGCAAGTCTAAATGCATACTGATATGCAGGGGTGACGCGGACACACTAGTTTAAATATATTAATACATGAACTAAACATGTAAAAGTGATGGGGACTCAAGTATCTACAACAGTTCAGTTCGGAGCACTTGGATCCACTTTCTTTACTATTGAACAAATTAATACAGTCAAACTGCATTTAAAATTAGATAAAATTTTTAGTTTTCACTGCATTATTATTTATATTTTTTATCATTTCGGCACCCCTCTCAAAATTGCACATGTGCAACCGCACATGCCTTTGGCCGGCCCTGGTCCCATTCGACTGGATAGTTTATCTACAGGGCCGCACAAAAGATTTTAAATACATTATGCTCTATGGGCAGAAATTCATACAGGTATTAGGCTAGTTCAAACGACTCGGAAGTGATATATGCTGTTAAGGGTTATAAAATGAATTTCTCCGTCGAAGAAAGTGTCTTTATCATTTATAGTATAGCTGCTACAGGAACACTCAAAAGATTTCCAACACTTTACAGTCAATAGCAGTTTTAGGGGCATTCATCCATTTCAAGTACAATACCGCCCTACCATATAGTTAGGTAATGGTCTGACCACGGTCACGTGCCTCCCTCAAGAATGACACCAAAATTCACCAAGCTGGGCGACTTTTGGTGTATGTATTTAACTCTCAAATCTCAAAAACTATGAGTCATAGAATGTTGAAATTTCATATATAAGATTGTTGTAACATCCAGTTGCGCATCTCGATTTTGGGTTCCAATCTACCGGAGAGTTTATTGACAGGACCACCCAAAAGAATTTCAATACATTAATGTCTATGCACATCTTCAATATATTACATCTGTAGTCAGTCATTGTTGGGTCCATGCCCAAAATCTTGCCATTTGTCTTCGTCCTTGGGGAGTTTTGGCGAAATATCACCAAATTTGGAGATAGTCTATCATTAGGTCCATGCCCAAAACCTCGCCATTTGCCTTCGACCTTGGTGAGTTTTGCCGAAATATGACCCAATTTGGCTCCAAAAATTATTTTGCATTTCGGGTAACTCTAAAACTTTTAACTGTAGAATGTTGAAATTTTGTATTTAGAACTATTGAAACATCTAACTGTGCATCTTTTTTTTTTTTTTTTTTCCCCAATTCCTACTAATTAGTTCACACTTCACACTCTCCCTATATATATTTATATATCTTATTCAAATTTTCAGTCGTTAATAAAATACTTTTTATTCATCCACTCAAATTCAAATAGTTTTTCCAAATGTTAATTCATTAATTAAATGTAAGTAATTAAATTTAATAAAAAGTAACTAAAATAAAACTTTTCTTTGTTGACTTTAATTGACTTAAAAAAAGTTTTTTATATATTACTTGTTTTCTGGTTATACTGTTTCATATTTAAATGAGTTAGTAATGTTAATATAATGTGTCATTACTTTGAATGTGATATTAGTAAGTAACAATTTGAATTAATTTTGTTTTGTACTATGGTACTATACTATAACTTTCATTCATGGTATAGAAAAAATGTGTTTACCAATTGTTGAATATTAAAATTTCTTTACT